>JAWQEG010006637.1:0-60000 GCA_033782935.1 Petrolisthes cinctipes | reverse complement strand
AACTTAAAAAAAAAAAAAAAAAAAAAAAAGTTATGGCGAGAACAGATTTCGGAACCGAGCGTCAATTTATGTGTGTGTGTGTGTGTGTGTGTGTGTGTGTGTGTGTGTGTGTGTAAAGATATTGCCAGATTGAATATTTGTGCTCTTGGCAATGTTTGTGTGTGTTGTGACGTTTGTTGTATGTGTGGGCGTCCAGTTAATGAAGTGTGTTGCTAAGGTGGTAATTCTTTTTTGGTACATTGGAGTGCCTCGATTCCTCCAAATAGTATGCTAGGAAACATGACCAGATGAACAATAATAATGGTGTTCTGTTGCTTGGAATAGTTTGGAGGATTCAGTTGCTCCAGAATTTATTACCAACACAAAACAAACTTCCCCCCTTAAGTTTTATAGCACACAGAACTTGAGATGTCTGGTTGTATTGGCTTGTTCATGACTTGTAATATCGAGATTAAATAATGTGTTACAACAATGATCCATAACCCACATTCAGTCATTCTGTCTTCAAATATTATAATCATGGAGAACCTTTGATTAAGTATTCGTCCTGTTCGGCGTGTTCTCGTGTCATTGATTAAATTATTACCGCATTGAATAACTGATCTCTTCTGCATTTCATCCTCACTGTCTTTTAACGATTATTCTTGATGATAGGAAGCATTGCCGTCGGCGTTCAAAAGTTGATTATTCTTCTAAAAATATATAATAAGTAATTTGATATTCCCCCTCACTAAAGGTTTTAATAAGGATGTAAGTTATGTGTGCACAGGAATTTCATTAGGAGACATTAATTATGTTGTTGGCAAAGTGGAAGGTGTCTTGATTCCTCCAAACTATGCCACGAAACATATCCACTATTATTACCATTGAGGGCGTGTTCTGTGTTCTGGCATAGTTAGGAGGAATCATGCCAACTTGACTGTCTCCTTAACGTTTCTAGTAATACAGTCTCCAAGAAGTAGTGGTATGGTATTCAGAGACGTTCAATTTGGAAAAGTGCAAATTGTCAATATTGTGTACACGTGTGTGGTAGTGGGAAGTGAGTGAGAGTATAATGAAAATCTGTTGTCGTCTTGAATTGAATGCACCTTAAAAAAAACCTCGTACATTTTTGCCATCTAAACCCTAGTGCAGTTAACATATTCGTAGATTAAATACACTCCACGCTGTATAAAGAAATTGGTGTTTATTTACGTATATTCGTTAGGCAGTGCATCTCAAGCCTCTATTGAGCATGGAGTTTGTTGTGCTATTCTGAAGTAATCCTGCCTACTATTCTTTATGCTGGTAGTATACGAGTGTGTGTTGTTGTTGCCATGCGTTGGTCTACAGCATATACTTATGTAACGTGTTGTGCTCCCGTGTATGCTAATGGTTTGGGGTGACTAATGCCTGTGTCTGTGTGTGTGTTTGTTTTAAGATGGAGTGCTTGTGTTGGATGCGTCAGATGTGCAGTAGTAGTAGTTAATGATGTGGATAAACTTTAGTAAAAATATAAATAAATAAATAAATAAAACTGGCCTTGTGTGAGAGAGAGAGAGAGAGAGAGAGAGAGATACATACATACGTATATATAGAGGAACTAGAAAGATCCAAAGCACTTACTCTTTAAAATTTCCTATACCGAGCTGCAATGTGTGATTTATTGGACAACCGGTAATAGTGTTCAAACAAACGACCGTAATAAAAAAAAAAAAAAAAATAGTGGTAATGTTACTGTAGCTGTCGATCACACGTCGTAATGTATAATAAATAACACCCACTGAACCTCTGATTTCTTAAGTAGTATAAACAAACCATATAACCCCTCACGTCTCACTCTGCCTTTCATTGTTGCCTTCGTCTATACAGTACATCTCTCATTTACCCTCATTTCCATCTTTGTTCATCACCAACTCTTTAAAATATTCAGGTTTGTTTTGGTCCTTCACCATCGCCTTTCCCTATACTCTCCATCGCTCTTGTATTTGTTTTGATATATACCCTGTCATCCTTTACTAGCACATATGTTTCTTATAGCTCCAGATTCCGTCCGTGTATTTATGTTCTTTTCGTTTATTCGCGTTTGCTATGTTTCTTGATCATTGTGTATCCGTAAAGTGTTGGGAGTAGGAAGTAAAAACTCATCAAGCTACACGTGTGCAAACTTATAAAGAAGAACCATCAACAGTCTATAATAATTATATACTGTGGGACCATCCCTCAAAGGTTTCCCAATATAGTGTCGTTCACCCTCACAGTTGTTGATTATTACTGACTCGACTCGGTTATGTAAAGATCACGTCGGAGTGAACCCGGAAAAAGTTGCGTATATCACCACCACATATTACATTTTAAAAGTGTTATGTTGATGACAGTATCGTAAGGTAATGAATTAGACATAGTTTGCCTTACAGAAGAGTGCCAAATCGAAGTCTGATATCTCACCCACTGCAACGATCAATTATTGTCATACAAGTAACTGATAGACCCCCGTTCATTGTGTTAAAAGACCCTGTGATGTAGTCAGAAAAGTGGATACTAGTGAGTCCTTTAAATATTGCCATGAAACACACACACACACACCCACCTATAGGCTATGAAAGGAGCTTGTTTCGTGGCATAATCAGGAGGAATCAGAAGCCTCCAAGTCTCATATATACACGATCACAGGGTTCTTAAGCTCTGAGGTATCCATTCATTTACATCCCTGGCACGTCTTCCCTCCTGGACCATTTTAGGCTCGTAAGTAATTCAACCTGTCGCCCTGTTTAGGTTCGGCAACTCGTACTTGTACCGAGTGTGTGTGTGTGTGTGTTCATCTTTTTACAATGACAAATAGCATATACCGTCTTCCTTCACCTCCATATTTTGTGTGTGTATGTGTGTGTGTCGCCCGTAACAAGCCAAGCCGCTCCTGCCTGCCTGGTGTATATATTATCCTCCCTGTGATTCTTTTCTTATCCCATTACGTCATCTTAACCTTCTACACTACACTCACCCCGTCTGTACCTCTCCACTCCATCCCCCCCCCCCCTGCCACCACCACCACCACGCGGATACAGCTGCTATGAATTTTTGTCGTCTCCTTCCTCTCTCCTCTACCGACTGCACACTATAGTAACTTCATTATTATTATTACGCACTCCCCACCCACCCCTGTCCACAGCATTTCCTTCGCTGTAGTATCCCCACTCCCCACTACTCGCATATCCACCCCTCCACCACCATCAACAGCAACATCCCCCCTCCTCTACCTATGTAAACTTTTATCATCACCCTCCTCTCCCCCTCCTCCTTACACCCCTCCTATCCCTCTCTTCTCCCTTCACCCCTCCTATCCCTCTCTTCTCCCTTCACCCCTCCTATCCCTCTCTTCTCCCTTCACCCCTCCTATCCCTCTCTTCTCCCTTCACCCCTCCTATCCCTCTCTTCTCCCTTCACCCCTCCTATCCCTCTCTTCTCCCTTCACCCCTCCTATCCCTCTCTTCTCCCTTCACCCCTCCTATCCCTCTCTTCTCCCTTCACCCCTCCTACCACCCCCTCATATCCCCCTCCCTTCAACCCTCCCTACTCTGTTAACATTAATGTAAAGGAGGGCATGCAAACACAACGTCACTTGAGTGGCATACGCTCTCTCTCTCTCTCTCTCTCTCTCTCTCTCTCTCTCTCTCTCTCTCTCTCTTCGTTATCTCATCCTCATTCCTTTTCATTAGCGTACTTCTATGCTATCCCCGTACATTACCATATACTGTACTGTATAATCGTGTTGTGTGGAGCGAGGGAGGGTGTGTGGTGCTTTTTTTTCTGTAGCACCAAACCAACCAACCAACCCATCCCTTTGTTGAGGCATTGGGCGTGGGCGTGGTGCTGGGTGGGTGGGTGGGTGGTGGTAGTGGTGGTGTGGCATTGAGTTGTCGAGGTTGATATGCAAAGCTTGGTTTTTTGCAATGTCGCTGCGGGACGGGACCAGAATGCCTAATAAGGGTGGTAGGGAGCCCGTGGTAGTAGTAGTGGTAGTGGTAGTGGTGGTGGTGGAGCAGAGGGGGCAGGGGTTGTGGCAGTGGGGGTGGTGGTGGGGATCAGTGAGGCTTCCTTCATTAGCATAGCTCGTGCACACTCCCAGACCCGTCACTTAGGATTCAGACGTGAATGGTTTCCACGCAGACTTCCCTTTATTGATCTTATTTTCTCAGACTTCCCTTTATTGATCTTATTTTCTCCTATACTCTAATATTACCACTTTATTACCCTTCATCTTACCACCACTACCTTTGGATTAGGACAGAACTATTAAACCCCCCCCACTTTACACATTTAGAATATCACTACCAACATAGACACAAGTTAAATGAATAATTCCCACAGACTGAGATTACTGTTCACTGCAAGAAACAAAAAGTATATATCTGTAATAAAAATACATGTCTCTTATTAGCTTAGTCTCACATGCTTCCTAAGGTGGAGTCATGAATGACGCTATAGACTTTAGTTTGTTCCATTCAATCAACATTCACTTGTAGATGGATTTCATTAATTTCCCTGACATGTTGCTTTCACGTATTGTATGTTGTTGGGAGTTACTAGCCAAATTTACACCCAGCAGATTTTGTGGAACACATTTCTCAACTTTTTTTTGGTAACCACATTTCCCTCGGCAACAACTCCTCCTCCCTCCCCCCCCCCCCCCCCAGTACTAGCTTAACACGTAATAGGTAGCCATTTCTCACCCAACATACACCAATCTTTCTTTACCAGTACCATTCTATTCAACACGAACTATTTCTATTGCATTAATTAAGGAGGTAATGATATGTTGGCGAAATGGAGTCTTACTTTACATATTCATCTTACAAAAAAAAAAAAAAAAACATGTAATTGGGGTAATCTGTTTCTTGGCACTATTGCAAGGAACAACTGCATGACGTCCAATTCTCCAAAACATTATCATCATATCCTTCCCTATACATTACAACACAAGATGGAATGCGTTCCTGTTGGACTGATATCTTGTTGTTTGAGTAAATATTGCTGTATTGTATGGGCCAGTTGTTGTTATTATTATTATTATTATTATTATTATTATTATTATTATTATTATTACTCATTGGAGATTAATAGTACAGACCTCCCACCAGAAAAATAATTTTGATAGTCCAAACAATGTGTACTTACTTACTTATATTTTCGTCAACCGTAGCTTAGGGTTTGTTTCACGTACACGGACATTCCCCAATTTCAACAGGATTCAGACGTGTGTGTTTGTGTGTGTGTGTGTGTGTACTCATACATACCTGATTCAGCATTATATAGTTTCAAGTAGACTTTAAATTCACGTCATGCAGCAAGGAAGTGAAGCTAAAAATAGAAAGAAGCAGCTTATATGACTCGGTGTACAGTCAGCTGCAAATGTCGTGTCGCCTCCCTCAGGGCTTTTTGAACGATAACCTAAAGTCTAAATCATCGTACCAACACATTTCATTCACCATACAGAATTACCGTATAGTAACTAGGGGGTAAATTGATAAACCTCTCTTATAATATTTAGTTTACGGGCCAGTGAAGCTTATGTTTCAATACAGTACTTCATGACTTGGCAACGCGAATTTTGCCGCCGACTGTACAGTATTAGTCAGTTGTGTGCTCTTGTAATTAGTATGTATGTATCTTTGGTCAGGCTTGTCATTAGAGTCTGTCCAAATTAAGTGGTTGTTTATTATGATTATTATTATTATAGTTGTTGAAAAAATGGAAAGAGGGTACTTATTATTATTATTATTATTATTATTATTATTATTATTATTATTATTATTATTATTATTATTATTTACCATCACCATCCTATGTAATGGCACCTGCCCCTGTGTTGTACCTCGAGAATCATGTGTCCAACTGTACGCCGTTCCGTCCAGGTTGAATTAGATGAAGATGATATAAAAACAGTCGAAATAGTTTCCTCTTATGCTTTTTGACTAGAATTATAATGTATGTTGGCTTCTTACATCGAGTATAAATTATATAGATTAATCTTCGGTTCCTCCTACTCCAGAAAAGGTGTTGGGAATGACCAGCTTTCATTAATTTTGTGTGAGAGGAGTTTTAAAGGTGAAGAAGTGTGTAAATAGCCTGCCTCTTTTATCTGGTTAAATGTAGCAGAAAATAACTAAAGTAAGACTGGTGGTTTAGTCAGTCATTAGGTAGTATATATGGTTGGAATTATTCACAGACACACATATACACACATATATATTCACACACACATATATATTCACACACACACACACACATTCACAGACACATTCACACACACACACATTCACACACACACACATTCAGACACACACACATTCAGACACACACACATTCACACACACACACACACACACACACACACACACACACACACACACACATTCACACACACAGACACAGACACATTCACGACACACACACACACACACACGCATAAACACACACACACATTGTCACTCTAGGGTAAGAATATCACATCACTGAGAAGGTTACCTGTGCCTTTTTTCGTGTTATCAGCGTTGTGTTGTACGTTATCAGCATTCATGTTATGTAAGAGGGCATTATACAGGCTACATATTCAGTACGTTGACAGAAAGGTGTGCTCGGTGTTGAAATGATGGTATTGGATAGGAGACGAGAGAGGTTGTTAGGACTTTTAATTAGCGGAGGGGATCGTAAAACACGTGAGATGCAAGGCAATACACACCAAGGAAAGGCATACCAATGAGCAGTTGTTGCATGTTGCTAAAGGGTATTAATGTTGTTGTGCAATTTAGATAATATTGAGATCATGACAAATTCCACATCGTTTTGTTATTGTGTTTCTGGTTCAAGTGTTGCTTTGTTTACATTTCCCTGGGTGCTGTTGTCTGTCTGTCTTACCTGTTTATATATCATTAAGGATTTTTAAACAATAATAAATGGATGTAGTTATTCATATCCCATTATTCTTGACAGTCTTGCAATCTCAACGTTGATATATATACCAAAGGCCTTGATTTTTTTATTTTTATTTTTTTTGGTTGATATGTCAGAGTCCTAGGGTTGTGTAACATTGGTTGGTGGTAATGACATATTGTTTGTGACCACTAACGGTCGAGCTTGTATTTTATTTTTATTTCATTTATTTATATTTATTATTATTTTTCTTTGAAGATTATGCAGTGACTTTCCTTAAATTTTGGTGTCAATTATAATAGATGGCTGATTAAAAAAAACTGTAGCTCCACTCAAACAAACCATTTTTTTTTCTCCAATCGTAATCCTTTCATCCATGTATGTATTTGTGTAATTACTACGTGTCATTTGGATGGCCATTAAATTAGTAGATATTCTAGTAATTGTCCGGCTCTTGAAAGAAACACACAGTTCTCAATTTTCCGCTTGTAATGCGTTTGTGCCATGTTATCTGAGAAAGAATTCAGCTTGGTTCACAGTTGTCATTGAAAGCTATTTTGCAGTCAACATGAATTAATGTAAATGGAATATTTTTCGCATGATTGGCCACAGAATCTGTTCAGTATACATTTGGTGCATTGGAGCGCCTTGATTCCTCCAACGTATGCCAGAAAACAGGACTCTATAACCTAAAATAATGTTGCTTGGAATAGTTTGGAGGAATCAAGGCGCTCCTATGTATGAACCAAAAGTATACAACTCCCTTAAAATCTCCATATGTGAAAGTCTCTTTGGCCCAAAAACATCATCATCATCATATAATCTTGTTGGCAAAAAAAAAAATATATGCAATGATTTGCCAGTTACAGTAACTCTAAACGTTATTATTGTACCCTTAATTCTGAACCTCTGTGTGTGTGTGTGTGTGTGTGTGTGTGTCGGTATATATGATTAATAATGACCTCAAAATCCACTGCTAAATTTAGTCTGTTTCCAAAGCCGCCACCTTTTTACTCGTAATCTTTCTCAGTGTTTCTGCAATTCAGCTTTCATATATAAATAGAGGGCATACGTGGTTCAAGTCAGCTTTCCATACTGTGTTTTGAACCATTTTATTTATACATTTATTTATTTAACGTAAAGATAGCTGCTGGTAATTGCTTTTCGTTAATTAAGGGGAGATTTTCTTGTTGGTGAACTGGAGGGCTACCTTTTGTGTCGGTAATTCTGGAGCAACTGAATCCTCCAAACTATTCCACAAGCAACAGAACACCATTATTTTTGCCCCTCTGGTCCTGTTTCCTAGCATACTTTGGAGGAATCAAGGCACTCCAATGTAACAAAAATGTATTACCACCTTAATGACTCCTCCATACAAACTCAAGCAACAGACCATCAATACTTTTACTTTTGTCACTCTGATTACATTTAGACATACAGTACTTTGGAGGAATCAAAACGCTCCAGTGCCAAAAATATTCTTAGTAGTAGGTAGATTCATGCTTGTATTGCCTCATATTAGTTTTATTATTAACGTCAATATCAAAGTTTATATAATATTCGGATGATCAGTGTTAATACAAATGGTAATCGGGAAAGACTACATTTATTTGTTGCTCAACCGAAAAAAGATAAATAAATATACACCAACAACAATTACAACAACTACCAAAGCACTTATATTGATAACAACTTGTACGAAGGATTGTTATTGTCTGGATATGAACCGTGCCTTATAAATAGAGAAGGACTTTCCCGCTGTTTAATAAAGTGTAGTGATATGCATTTATAGAGAAGAAGGGAGGGAGAGTTGCTAAGTCTCAAAATAACAACAGATGGCCGCTCGCTGGTTTTATTCTCGGTAGAAAATTACTGGGTATTTATTTTTGCGATGGTATTTAGGTATAGTGATGGTGCAGTTTTTGCAACACTGCGGAGTTTTTCTTCTTTCTTTTCTTTGCAAGCAATTAAACCGAGTGAATAGGTTTGGGGGATCCCAGAGATGTGCAGTGCATGATTGTGTGTTGGTCAGGAAAGTCCAGTCTTGGGCTAAACATTATGGCCCACGTCATGTTTATACTAGGTTCACACACACACACACACACACACACTTATTTTTATGAGATACCTGGAGAACAGCTAAGAGAGTCTATGTGTTTAAGTTATCATTACAGAATTTATTGCAAATGTTATAATATTAGTGTGAATTTCTCGTGTTGACGCCTACAATAGTTTTTCTCAAATGTACTGTGACTGATTGATATTAGCGTAACAAATAATTATGTGCAATGTGTAGGTGTTAATAGTTGTGTCCGTGAATTTCCGAGAGACATTGTACTAAATCAATATTGAACATGGTTGTATATTGTTATTATGAGTTGTACTATGTTCAGTTATGCTTCGTTATCGCTGTATAAATGTTTGAGTGATGGTAGCCTTCTGTGTATGAGTTAAGTTGGAGATGAATGTTCCCCTAAGTTAGTAAGTGCAGTCTGTGTTTAGGGTGGTGTGGTGTAAATATAGTGTATTTACATAACACTCCCTTCATAAGATTAAGGTTAGTGTGTGTATTATGGGAGGTTGTAGGTCAGCTTTTGTGTGTTGTGAATGACTGCATAGGTTTTTGAGTTGGCTACCGTGTGTGTGTGTGTGTGTGTGTTTGCTGTTGTGAAATAACAATGCATTGCCAGCGTTTTGTATGTGCATCGTCAGCTCTTGTGTGTGTGTGTGTTGGGGGGGGGGGGGAGGGGGGACTGGGGTAGAAGTGAGAGCGGATTATCACGGGTGTGTATGTGTTGCCAGCATGAGTGTACCTTGATTTAGTTGGAGAGAGAGAGAGAGAGAGAGAGAGAGAGAGAGAGAGAGAGAGAGAGAGAGAAGCGTACCCCATGTACCGTTCGTGTGTGCGTGTGTCTACAGGTGAGAGTGGCAAACCTCATGTACACAGTAGGGTAGTAATTGTGTGTGTATGTGTGTGTGTGTATGGCCTGCAGCTATGACACCTTACCTCAGCAGTGCTCAGTCAGTCAGGTTTCCCTTGCCCCGGGCCTTCCTTCCCCTCTGGTATCTGGGGGTCAGGGGGGTCGTGGTCAACCCTTAGGCTCCATTATTATTGTTTTACTGTCTGTCTGCTTTTCCAGTCATGGGGAAACTTACTTCGCACCATTCTCCTTTTCTTCCTTCTCACTTCCTCCTCCTCCTCCTATTTTTTCATTGCCCCCTTCCTCTTCGTCTTCTACTCTCTTCCTCTTCGTCTTCTACTCCCTCTTCCTCCTTCCTCTTCTTTGCTGTACTTCCCTCACCCCAGTAGACTAGTTAGATTAAGGATAGATAATCTTGTTGGTAAATTGTAAGGTCTCTGATTCCACCAAACTATCTATGCCAAGAAACAAGTCACCTATCAGTCAGTCCTTTAAGGGTGTCTGTCTGCTTTCTGGCATAGTTAGGAAGAATCAGTAGCCTTCCACTTTACAAACAAGAGAATCTCACCTTAACCAAACTGAACCAACAACCACACAAAGTCCATTAGGTCTGTTGCTGTTTGAATGTCTTGTGTATTTCCTCTGTCCCTCCTAATACTACCTGAGTGATCTATCCAGTTTTAGCTCTCCATGTATGTATCTTCACTTTGCCAATTTAGGGACTGTGTTTAGGGTAGTGGAAGGGTTTTCTTTGTAAGGGATTGTCGAGTTGCGTCGCTCTTATCCACCTAAGCCACCATTGTGTGTGTCCTTTTTGTGTCACTGCTAAGGAAGGAGTTTGGATACATTTGCGAGGATATCTAACTAACTGATCGTGTAGCCCTGGAGTTTTCATCAGTCATAACCCTGTTTCTGTTTACCAGTTGAAATGTTGTATGGTATGTATGTGTAAAGTGGAAGTGTTGCCACAGAACTCTAAACCAACAGGGTGTCTACAATACATTATTCCGATTAATTCGTGATGATTTCCGCCAGTGTTTAATTCAGCTCCACTTGTGACAATTTGAAATCTGGTTAATCTCTTGTTTTGATAAAAGTTGATTAATAATGTAGAATTTGTCTGTAAAGATTCCAACTCAAATAGTATTAACATTTACAACATCCTTTTGTGTTTCTTCCACATTATGTTTCAGATAAATTGTGTGAATAGCGTGTAATTTTCTGGAAAGCTTTTCATGCTTCCTGTGAGTCACGGTGACGGCAAATTGCGCCTCCAAGGCATTGAGTGACCCCTCAAATGGACGAAAAAAAAATAAAAATATATTGAGAAAAAAGGAGTTGTAATTTAGCAGAGATAAATGTGACCTGGAAAGTTTGACGTAAAGTAATGCATCCACACCACACAACACTCAGCACATTATGTACAGTCAGACTCAGGAATTCGGCACATTATGTACAGTAGGACTCAAGAATTCGTACACAGGGCGTGGGTTAAAAGGGGTGTTTATTCTACACATACTGTCTGTAGGCATTGTTCTGCTGACTGATTCAAGTATTACCCAGATAACATTACTAAAAAAGTTTGGTGTTAGGAAATTAATGTACTAAATTTTCTAGTTGTTACGAACCCTTGATTTCACAGTGGTGTATACGAATTCTTGAGGCCAACTGTACATCTATTACACACATACTTAAGGACCCTGTAACTTGAACAAAATGTAGTTAAATCAGGTGAAATACTGTAGCTTGCGGTATAAGTGATATGCTGAAGGGGGAAGTACAGTGTTTGGCAAATCTGGAGCAACTGATTCCTCGAAATTATTCCAAGCAACAGAAAACCATTATTTTTGTTCATCTGGTCCTATTTCCTGGCATACTTTGGAGGAATCAAGGCACTCCATTGTAACAAAAGTGAATTGGTCCCTGTGATGTAGTCAGAAAAGTAAGAGGTTAGAGACCCCTTCGAATATTGCCACGAAACACCACTTATATTTAAAGGAGCTTGTTTCGTGGCATGGTCAGGAGGAATCAGAAGCCACCAGGTCTCATACACGATCACAGGGTCCCTAAAGGGGAAATTGGAAGGCTACTGATTCCTCCTAACTTTACCAGAAAACAGACGCTCTCAATGCTATCAATAAGGGATCCGTTTTGTGGCATAGTTTGGAGGAATCAGAGACCTTCGAATTTACCAACAAAAGAATCTCCCCATAAACCAGAGTAAGATTCGTCCTTCATGTGTTCTTTAAGAATGTTTACATATTTCACCTCAAATCCTGACTCGGTACATCTTAACATTATTGATTGTTTATACCGGTGAAGGAAAAAGAATACATAGCGGTGTGATAGAGTTATTTATACGAAGTGGTGTTCGGGTCGAAATCCTAATGGGTTAGGGGAAGGTGAGTTCTGCTTTAACCCCCCCAAGTACCGTACCCATCAAGGTGTATATTGTATTAGTTTTGATAAGTAAATACAGGGCGTCATGTGTTTAGGGGGATAGGAGGGCTACTGCTTCCTCTTCTCAGTAGTTTGGAGGAGTTGGTGGCCCTCCAGTTGCTTTAATTATGGACCCCTGTGATGTAGGCAGAAAATTGGTTACAGAGTTCTTCAAACATTACCACGAAACACCACCTACATTTAAGGAGCTTGTTGTTTCGTGGCATAGTTAGAAGGAATCAGAAGCCACCACCAGGTCTCACACAGGGTATCTTAACTATGGAGCTAACCCCTTTTGAATCTAGTTTGGGATTACACTAACACTGGGAGGCAGGAAGGGACATGAACTGCACGATATCTCTACTGCTCACTCCTACTGTTGTATTATTCTCCCTCCGAATAACTGAATGAAAAGCCTCTCTCATTGAATACAATTGCCTACTGTTTGGTAAAGTAAAACACTGAGCTTTAAAAAAAATGACTACTGAGTAATGAGGAGGTTGCCCCATTTGTTAGCCAATAGCACTGAAATTATACCCCCCCCCCCCAGTGTGTGTGTGTGTTGTAAAAGAGAAACTTTGTATATTTGTTTCTTTGTACCGAAAGTGACAATAGAGTGTATTGTTTACACTTAAAACTACACATTTTTATCATTATAAGCGAATCTGTGGCAGTTTGTGCGTTGGTGTGTGTAGACTACGTAGTACATAATTATAATATGAATAATTTGCATAGTGAAGTTAAATGACGTGTAAATGGAGATATTAATACGAAAGTTACAGGAAATTGCCCAACTTTGAAGATAACATTGTAGGAAAAAAATATCTGATACCACAAACTTGTTAGTGGCTACAAAATGGTGTTGATAATAGCATTCCGTTTTCCTTGGAGAACTTTCAACTTCATTATAATACTCACCCCCCACCCCCCACTAGAGAACATCATCATTATAGTACAGTATGATTATCTCGAGTTAATTAAATAGAAAATGGTCTATTGCTGATGGTAGTAAAATTTTTCATCTGGTGTTGACTGTAGATGTGTAGAGTTAAATAGAAAATAGTCTATTGCTGTTGGTAGTAAAATTTTTTCATCTGGTGTTGACTGTAGATGTGTAGAGTTAAATAGAAAATGGTCTATTGCTGATGGTAGTAAAAATTTTCATCTGGTGTTTACTGTAGATGTGTACCCAACTCCAGGGTACATACACCAAGGGACCTTTTCCTCGTCGAGATAATCAGCTTTGTCAGTCCTATACGAGTTTGGTGTCGTCTGGGGAGTGTGGATTTGTTAAGGCAAACTTTTCAACATCGTCATGAGACTAGAATGAAAGCTTCGGTGCAGAATTCAGAGTTTTTTTTGTTTGTTTACTTGGACTGTTAATTAAGGAGGTAATACACTTTTGATACATAAGAACGCATTGATTCCTCCCTATTTTTTAATGTAGTATGCCAGGAAAACAGGACCAGATGAACAATAATAATAATGGTGGCATGTTGCTTGGAATAGTTAGTTAGTTAGTTAGTAGGGATCAGTCGCTCCAGATTTACCAACACATTGTTTTGGGTGGTAAATCTGGAGCAAATGATTCCTCCCCAAACTATTCCAGGCAACAACAGGATACCATTATTATTTTTCTTCATGTGGGTCTGTTTCCTAAGGCATACTTTGGAGGAATCAAGGCGCTCCAATCTATCAAAAGTATACTATCTATCCCCTTAATGAGTGAAAGCTAGAGGGTGCTGAGTTTGTACTGACTAATAAAAAGTGATTGATTGGCAACGTAGCTGACACTAAAAAAAAAAAAATAATAATAATAAAATAAGTACCCCCCATCAACCCCAAGTGTACCACCATCGCCTGCAGTTATATCATCACCCCCCCCCCCTTCCACCCCCCCCCACACACACCTCCCTCTTCACCTTCTGTGGCTGAGGTGCATAACTCAAGGTAGGGCGAAAGGGCTTGTGATTGAGTGAGATTGAGTGACGTTTCGTGTTTAGAGTTCCTTCTGCTGTAGGCGACGGTCGTTAACCCATAAAATAATGTAGGTATAATAAACCAACCCCCAACATTAAGGGGGTGCGGGAATAGAGGGGGGGGTTTAGGCGGGTGCGGGAGTAAGGGGGACAGGCTTTAGGGGGATGCGGGAATAGGGGACAGGCTTTCTACGTACCCCAAGCCTGTCCCCCTATTCCCGCACGCCCCCCCCCCCCAAGCCTGTCCCCTATTCCCTCGCCCTCTTAACCCCCTCCCCCCACCAACCCAGTGAAGCATGACAGAAGTGGGAAACAAACAAACAAACAAACAAACAAACAACACTCACTGAGGCGTGGCACATTGGATACATACCACCTAACCTGTGTGTGTCTCGATACTGTGCAGTCCAACAAATTATTAAGTGTACAATTGTCAGCACTTATAACTGGTACAGGAGAAGAGGACTGACAACGCTGACTGTACTAGTTATAAGTGCTGGCAACTGTACAATGATACGATGTTGATTGATTAAAAAAAAACTGTAAGCTATCTGGTACATTGTTGAACTGGTATTGATAATTTTTATATTTATATTTGTAGAGAAAATGATGTAACGGGCAGTAGTAAATTGTTTTGCATTAATTTAAATAGATATTGGTGTAAAACGCGGTACAGTCCCGGCACATAGACCTTCTTGATCAGCGTGTAAGGGAAAGCCTGGTCAAGGATTATGTGCCGTGACTGTACAAACGACCTCTGAGTGAAGGAGGCTTAAAACCACAAGTGTACCGTTGTTGTTGTTGTTGTTGTAGACAGAAAAACAGGGATGGAGATTACATTATGAAGGACAGTGTAATGCCTGACATACTTACTGTGTTTATTCCATACGAGGACTATAGTGGAACGGGGCGTATTAGAACCTTATTTTATGTGTGTGTGTGTGTGTGTGTGTGTATAAGTGAGAGAAAGTAAGAGGTTTGAAGCATGTTGTGAAAGATGGTTGGAAAGCATATTATAATTTTTTCTTGACTTGACTGACAGTATATTGTTAATAACCTCTTGGACTCCCTGCGTGTGTAGTTAGTTCATTGTTTGTCAGTTAGTTCCCCTGTTTGTGTTAAGTACTGCAAATTCATTCCTGGCAACCGTACTTAATTCCCTTCAGCATAATAATAATAATAATAACAACAATACTACTAATAACAATAATCACACCAGACCCCTTCGTGACCAGGATTCGACCTTGGTTTTGGAATCATAGTGTAGATTTTTTTCATCTCATGGTTTGGAGAAAAAAAAAAAAAACAAAAAACTGGTAGTCACTTTGAATTGAAACTCGTATCCTGGATTTTATATATTTTGGGGCAATGCAGACAAAAAAATGTATATATATGTCCTGGTGTTGTCTAGCTAGTTTCATTGTTGTTGTTGGTGTTTCATAGTAACTGGATATCTGGCCAGGTATTCAGGACCTTGGCAAACCACCACCACCACTACCACCTTGAGAACAGTAATATATGTGGTTGTTGGTGGAATACTGCATTTTGATTTATTCTTGGTATGTGCGTGAGAGAGAGAGAGAGAGAGAGAGAGAGGTGGGTGGGAGAGCCTTGGATGACAGACGTTTGTTTCTTGGCGTATCCTACTAATTTTGGTACATTAGAGCTCCTCGATTCCTCCAAAAGTCTGTCAGGAAACATGTGTACCAAAAATATACTATTATCCCCTTAAATATAGATACTGTTAGGTTTGAATGTCATTGGGATCATTACGTATACTGTCAGAATCACACAACGTTTAAGGGACCCTGTGGTGTAGTCAGAAAATTGGAGATAAAAGAGTCATTCAAATATTGCCACCAAACACCACTTTTTATTTTATATGGAAGGGGCTTTTTTCGTGGCATACTCAGGAGGAATCAGAAGCCTCCAATTTTCATACACGATTACAGGGTCCTTAATTAAAGAGTGATTGATTTGTCCATGAACGAGAGAGAGGGTGTACTGTTTATCGTAGGTGTCGATTATACACGATTTTTTATATATATTTTTTTATTACGTGATTGTTAACTCCACACGTGTTACTATTGCCCGGGGTGGTGTTATTTTTGCGTGACTGTTTTAACTCCACGTGTCACATTTGCACGGGGTGGTGTTATTTTTGCGTGACTGTTTTAACTCCACGTGTAACATTCTGCACGGGATGTTGTTATTGCGTGACTAAAGTTCCACGTGTAACATTCTGCACGGAATGATGTTATCGCGTGACTATAACTCCATTTCGTGACAACTAAATCCATAAATAGACGTTACTTACACTGGTCATCAATCGGACGAACCATAATATTATATACTATTTCGCACAATAATTCATACACACGCTGTGGCTTTCTAGATTTTTCAACATAAAGAAAATGTAAGACGGCGTAACTGTAATACATCGTTATTATTGTTATTATTAGGTTTGTTTTTTTGTAATCACCCGAGTCACTTGGTAGACCATTTATTGCAGTACTTTCAGAATAATGACCTTTCTTTTCACATTGCCTGTGTAAAAAATTCATGTGGCCACCGTATTGTCGGCAAAGAAAGAATAGATGCACTGAAATATTTATAGGCTACACAACAATCATCCTCTTCTGTCCTTTCACTCTACCAAAACATCATCACATTTTGCATTGCTTCTCCTTTAAACGGATCGGGCCCTTCCTGGCAGATAATGTTTTTGGATTGGATGTAGAGTAACCAAAATAAGTATTGGTACAGTGTAGGTTTAGTATACACGGACTACTGATATCTTTTGAACAGTGGGTTTGGTAACTTCGCTCGTTGTCAGATATTATGTGTGAATCAAAATTTCCACCAATACTGTATAATGTATTTATATATATTTTTTTATTATTATTTGTGTGTGTGTGGCTCAACCTTTTCCTCCCTGTCTCTACCAACTTTTCCTCTTGACTGTACGTTAGGCATTCAGTGGTGGGCACATCTTGTGAATCACGTCAGACACACACACTCGGGTATATATATATATATATAGATAGTAGTGGGTGATGGGTGGTTTACATAAGGCAACTCCTAGTAACTGAGGAACATAGGCAACACATTAATATATAATTACCGGTATTACATCATCAGTATTTAAGGGGGTAATTCACTTTTGTTACATTGGAGTGCCTTGATTCATTCCTCCAAAGTATATATGACAGGAAACAGGACCACATGAACAAAAATACAAATGGTGTTCTGTTGCTTGGAATAGTTTGGAGGATGGATTCAGTTGCTCCTTATTTACCAACACAAAATTTCCCCCTTAATTAAACTAGTTCCTTTGAGATCAGGAAGCCCTAATGATGAGACAAGTAGGCTTTTCCATTCCTTTTTTCTTAGGTTTAATTCACCTTAGATATTGTAGAACAGGATTTTTTTTTATTATTTATTGTAAACGATGAAGTCCAGGTTTGTTTAGGATTTGGTTACTGTAGAATAGAATTTTTTTATTATTTATTGTAAAGGATGATGTCCAGGTTTGTTTAGGATTTGGTTACTGTAGAATAGGATTTTTTATTATTATTTATTGTAAACGATGATGTCCAGGTTTGTTTAGGATTTGGGTTCATTCTTAGTATAAAATCTGACCATTAAAACATATTCGAGGAGGAACACCTTAATGATGACGTATCTCTTGTTTTTTTTTGTTTTTTTTTCACGTCAATGAGGTCTTAAGAAAAAGTAGCGAAATCTCACCTGCGACTTCTTCCTCCAACTACGTTTTATTACTCATTTTGTCGTGTTTTTCCTCCAGTGATGTTTTATTACTCATTTTGTTGTGTTTTTCCTCCAGTGATGTTTTATTGCTCATTTTGTCGTGTTTCTCATCATCACCTGATAGTATTTAATTTCATGCATATCTTTCCAAGTTTTCATTTGTTTTGTTATATTCATTTCTCTTGATGAAACTATACTAGGAAAATCACCCATTACCTCATAATAGTAAGTGCATTCTAAGGTATATGACATGTGTTGCTGTAGACTGTGTGTAGGAAATATATATATATATATACAGTATATAATATTTATAGGGACTTATAATGATGACTTGCATTGGGGATTCCCTGCTATAAAAGTTGTTCGTACTTGCTAGTCATTGCTTACCTGCTTAATGATTAGTATGCTTGTTGTGTTATGCTTTATTAGGTTGCATTGCATGTACTCTTTGTCTATATATACGTGTGTTGTTTATTGTTGTTTGTTGTTGTTTGTCCATATGTGAGAGATATATTTAGAGCTTGAGTTGTAGATAATGATGGTAGTATAGGACTGCTGCAGATTAGACAAGTTTTCACTTTATTATTACTAGTTTCAAATAAACTTTACTCAGGTTCAGCTTATGTGATTTAGTTTAACACCACCACCACCACCACCACATGCACACCATAATGGGACCTCAACCAACCCACCCATTTAGTTGTTGTACAGTTAATTTGTTTGCACAGGGAAGAGCATGGACACTTAACTAATACAAGCACATCAAGTTAGCACAGTATTGGAACACACACACACACACACACATATGTTCACAGAAGGTACAGTACTACTCATAATACATGCCCACAGCTTCTGTAACTGTAACACCTTTAGCAGTAACACAAGTCAATGACATTCCCAGTGCTGGAAAGGCTGGGAGGACACATTTTGCAACACACTATGCATCATTGACAGCAAAATATACCTTCTGTGTTCATAGTGGCACAACACATCCACATAGATATTTTGGACAATTTAGGGAGACTGGCTCACAAACCCAAGCCCCTAATGCACTAGTTAACAGCACTGTCACTTGAACCAAATGTACACACACAGACATGGAATTACCTTCAGGTATGCATATTCTGCTTACCAAACACATAAAAATGTTATAGAATGTCCACTCAAACAACACAACACAATATAATAACACATACATTTAGCCAACAACAACACACACACACACACACACACACACACACACACACACAACACAACACAACACAACACAACACAACACACACACACTCACACTCACACACACACACACACACACACACACACACACACACACACACACACACACATACAACACAACACGGTAGGAGTGGTGGTAATGAGAGTGAAAGAGAGAGAGAGAAAGAGGTGTGTGAAGGAAGGAACCAAGAGAGAACAGTACTGATGGGTGGACTTTGTTGGTGTTCCTCCGTAGGACTTCCTCCCGGGATCTCTGCTCTCCCAGGCCCCTCCATGTCACAAGGTGCTGCTAGTCAAGATGCCAGCCAAGGTATGTACCCGCGTCACCCCTGTTGTTCCCTTCTACGATTGTGGCACTTCACGCTATCCCCTTCCAATCCCTTACCTTGTCTCAATACCCTAATGATCAGTCAGTCCCCTTCCACCCCCCCTCCTGTATCCCCTTCCCCTCCCCCCCCCCCCATGTATCTCCTAATCACTCAGTACCCCCATTTACTCTCTTAGGATACTCCCCTAATCAGTCTTCCCCGCCCCCCTTCCTCCTGTACCCCCCTAATCACTCAGTTACCCCTTCCCACTCATAGCATACTCTCCCTCCATGTCCCCCTTAATATGCAAACATTCAATCAGTCCGTCAGTGAGTCCCCATTTCCCTCATACTACATGCTCTTCAATCCCAAATAATCGACTAAATCAACCCATCTATCTATCATTCATACATACATTCAGCCTCTCTATCTATCTATCATTCATACATACATACATACATACATACATATATTCAGCCTCTCTCCCTTCACCTCAGTCACATACTACTTAGTCATCACAACTTACGGTACTTCCATCCCCAGACTTTCTAAAATAAAAACAAAGAAACCACTCAGTCACTCCCTCTCCCTGGTCGTCTAAGAATAAGAACAACACCATATCGAAGCTCTTTCATTTTCTATTCACTTTCATAATTTATTGAAATACGTCTGTGATTTTCTTTACGTTCTTTATAAAACACTCACTCCCACCGGCTAACATTCTCTGTGATGTGGTTCTTTCATTTGCATCCCTTGATATTTCGTCTCTCTCTCTCTCTCTCTCTCTCTCTCTCTCTCTCTCTCTCTCTCTCTCTCTCTCTCTCTCTCTCTCTCTCTCTCTCTCTCTCTCTCTCTCTCTCTCTCTCTCTCTCTCTCTCTCTCTCTCTCTCTCTCTCTCTCTCTCTCTCTCTCACATCATCTCAATTTGTTGTTAATCTATAATACCTTATATATTTTTCATTCCCCTTTTCTACGTCTCTTTCCTCTGTGACACTTCCCTTTTTTTCTTCCCAGTTCAACAACAAACACCAGCGTTACTTTCCCACCTTCCCAGTAGCATAACATCTATTTTGGCTCATCTATTGTATATATTTCTATCTCTGACCCATATGACACAACAACTATCGGGTTTTTTCCCATTGGCACTAGTCAAACTTTGGGCACATCTTTCTAAGAGTCAATTTCTGATACTCCCTTATTGTACGACTATCTCCCACACTATTATATATTTATTAGGTATATATATCTTATCTGTCTGTAGCCATCATTAAATTTTCTCCTTGATACTCAATTTGATTCATCTCTATATTGTGTGGTTCAGCTTTACTACTCTTGTCAATCAAACCTCCTACGAGCTTTACTTTTGTCTACCATACATATTAATTACTTCTTGTTCCTTTATTCAGTGCATTTCTTATTCAACTTTCTTAAGGGGGTATGACATTGTTTTGGGTGGTAAATCTGGAGCAAATGATTCCTCCAAACTATTCCAGGCAACGGGATACCATTGTTTATCTTCATGTGGGTCTGTTTCCTGGCATACTTTGGAGGAATCAAGGTGCTCCAGTCTTATCATCAAAAGTATACTATCCCCTTAATGTCTGTCTGTCTTCAACTTTTAATTAAGGGGAAAGTACAGTGTTGGTAAATTTGCAGCAACTGAGTCATTCAAGGTATTCCAGGCAACAGGACACCATAATAATTCTTGTTAATTCTGGTCCTGTTTCCTGGCATACTTTGGAGGAATCAAGGCACTCTAATGTACCAAAAGTGTATTACCTCTTGTTTCTCACTGGCTTCCTTCCTTCCTTCCTTCCTTCCTATCTGCTCCATTCCCTTTCATTATTATCACACTCTTGCAATCATTATTTTATCTATCTATCTATTTATCCATCTATCTCATGCATACCTTCCTACCTAACTACCTGGTCTAGGGCCTAATTGTATCGTCTTACCTTACCTGCTAATTAATTATATACCTCCTCCGTCTTACCTGTCTCCTCTCATCTTGTTGCTCCTGTATCTAAATCTATTTTTTTTAGTTGTTTCTCGGTACTTTTATACTTCATTGAAAAAAACAAAAAAACAAAGTAACTTAATTTTATTTTATCAATTTTTTTTAAGTTATTGTTTATTCTATTGTTTATCTTCTATTTGTTTCTCCATTTGTCTGTATTGTTGTTGTCTTCCCTTTCGTCATACTCTTTATTCTGTTTTTTTCTTCTTCCTACATTTCCCTATCGTATTCTTTGGTTCTTTATTTTCTCGTCTCTTTAGCCGTGCCTCCTCGGTGTTCACTCAGTTTCATTTCCTTTTTTCATTCCACTATTCGAAATTTGACCTTCATCCGTACATTGATTAGGTTTTCATATTCTCTCTTCGTCACTGTCTCCTTTCCTCCTCCTCCTCCTCCTCCTCCTCCTCCTCCTCCTCCTCCTCCTCCTCCTCCTCCTACCACTCGTCCCTCCCATGCAACCTTCTCTCCTTTATCCACCTTCCATAATTATTTCCACCACAGTTAGTTATGACCTCTGCTTGATTCCACCACAAGTTCCTTCATTCCCTCACTCACAGCACCAATAGTCACAAACTCTTATGTATGTCAGTCGCATTAAAACTCTCCCTTCTGCCATATTATCTTCACTCATCCATTCATTATCTATCATCTCTCTTCACGCCAACCCTTCACCCCTTCACAACCTCGTCCTCCCTCCCTCCCTCTCTACCACCATCAGTCCTTTCATGTTCACCAACCTCATTCCTTCTGTATCCTCATCCTTTCCTCCCGTCTGCCACATTATCTGCATCTACTTTAACTCCAACTTCACAAACTCGTTCCTCCCTCACTCCCTCAATCCATCCTTTAATGTACACCAACCTTATTCCTTCTCTACTTCCTCACCCTTTCCTTCTATGCTGCCATTTACCTACCTTGTCCTTGCTTCACCCACCATCTGTAGTTTCCTTACCTCCTCACTCTTCTCCTTTTACCTCAACTTATGGTCCGTCCTTTCTCTGTCCTTCCTGTTAACAACCTATGTCTTACCCTTCCTTACCCCTACATACATTATTTTCACCTCTACTACCACAACCTTGCCCTCTCACCTCTTTGTACCCTGAGCCCCTCCCCCTCACCCCCCATCACCGCCACACACACACACGTACTGTAACCTCATCCTTCCTTCTCCTTCAACCTTGAACTTAACCTTTCCTTCTTGCTACTACGGCCGTTTCTACCTTATATAATTCTCACTCACAACACAACACACTCCCTCTGCTTCTCTTACTCTCGATCCTCTTTTCAAAGGTATTTATTTACATCTTGTCACTCCTATGTCCTGTTCTTAGCAATCTTTCACAATTCAACACCTTCACACACGTATTTTCAATTTAACACATATATTCCTTCTTATCCAATCATCCTAATAGAGAATATATGGTTGGTTGTTTGGGAGCAGTCGATTCCTCCAAGCTAATCCACGAAACAGGCTTACCTCATTCAGTTGATTTATTTGGAGGAATCGGTAGCTTCCAGTGTACCAAAAGTATACTGTCTGTTCCCTTGACACACGACTTCCTACTTTGTGTCTTCCCATCCTGAATGTGTGTCTGTTCTCTCAGCTTGACGACAACCCCTCTCCCTCCCCCTCTCCCTCTCCTTTCCCCTCTCCCTCTCCCTCTCCTTTCCCCTCTCCCTCTCCTTTCCCCTCTCCCTCTCCTTTCCCCTCTCCCTCTCCTTTCCCCTCTCCCTCCCCCTCCCCCTCTCCCTCTCCTTTCCCCTCTCCCTCCCCTCTCCCCTCTCCCTCTCCTTTCCCCTCTCCCCCTCTCCCCCTTTTTCTTAGCATCAGGCCTTTGTACCAACCCCTTATCCATTCCTTTCCCTTCATACACCGGTCTTCGTTCACTTGATTCTCCACACTTAAGGACCCTGTAATCGTGTATGAAAAATGGAGGCTTCTGATTCCTCCTAACTATGCCACGAAACAACACGCTTCTTCCCAATGGGTGGTGTTTCGTGGTAATATTTGAAGGACTCGTTTACCTCCCAATTTTCTTACTATATCACAAGGGTCCCTTCTCAACCCTCAATTACGGATAACCATTTTTATTTAAGTCTGTTACATTCTGTCTACTTTCCTTCCCACTCTTCCGTAACACACACACACACACACACAAACACACACACACACACACACACACACACACACACACACTTACACTTATCTTTACTTAATCACTTTCCATACATGTACACACACCACACCCATTCTTATCTTTCCCCTCCTCGACTGGACCTCATTAACACCCCCCCCCCCTCTCTCTCTCTCTTCAGTCATCCCTCTATCCCACCCAGTTTTCATCTCGTTCCCCCCACATCACCTTCCCCAGTGCACACCAGAGTGGTCTAAATCAATATTATCTTTGTCTTTTAAGAATTAACTAAGATCAGGAGGTTAACTTCTCTTATTATTATTATTATAACTTGCATTGATTCCTTCCCCTATTTGTACCATACCCCCCTCCACTCCCTCCTTTCCCCCCCATCCCTCCCTTTCCCAAGTCACATATCAAACCAATATATATGAAGGAGGTGAACTGAGTGTGAAGTGCCATGAGAATGACTGAAAACCAACCTTTGTCTAAGCAGTACATAAGGGTTATTCATCATACCTTTATTTTAATGTCAATATTGGTGTATCCAGGTTGCAGTAGCAGCATTCATCACCTTTGTGCAGTTGTAACTCAAATGGTTTTCAGTCATTCTTATATAAGATGATATATTTTGTAGTAAATGGGCATTGTTTGCACTAAATCTTTGATCACTAGTATTCTCAGTGCTGATTAAATATAACCAATAATTTTGTAGTAATATCTTAGCTAATTTGTGTGTGTATGTTTTTTTTTTATTAAGAACTTGCTACTACTTTTATCACAACAATATTTAGAGAAGAGTGATAAGAGTTATTATTATTATTATAATTATTCAAATTCACATACAATAATGATTGCCCTTTTACTGAGCTTTTATAAGTGCCTGAACTATTTTTGAGTGGTGGGCGTTGAAAGCTGAACGAGAAGAGGCCTTAAAAACAGATAGATATATGTAACGATGCTTCTCTCAATTAACCAGCCTTCACCGCCCTACCACTCACCATGTGTCTCTTTACCATGTAGCTCCGAGTGGCCCGATCACGTTTGTCTTGCATACATATTATTATTATTATTATAGTCTATTATAGGTTGTAGCCAAAGTTTTTTATTTACTCTTTTTGTTGACTCCTTTTATTTTTTTCCCCATTGGTGGTTTTCATTGTTATTGTTCCTACTCTTGCCTTTCATTATTTTTTTTTCCCATCTATTTACCAAAGAAACAGGATGTGTATTTAAACGAAAATATATTTGTGTTTCATTGGGGGTATTGTTTGTTGACTTTCTTTGACACTCTCTTGTTGTCTTGTTATAGGATTGTGATAGTGTAGAATTTATCTTTTTATTTTATTTTCCCCCCCCTTCTACTCTCCCTCCCTCCCTCCTTCTCTAACTCTCCTACCATTTATTCTATATAGTCTGTTTACATCTATCTTTGCTCTCTCCATATTCTCTATTTTATAATCTTATTGGGAATCCTTGTGGTCTTTTGTTGCATACCATCTGTGTTCGGGCCACTACCAAACACCATCTTGTACCAGACCTAAATCCATTTCAAGACAATAACCAATAAATAATAATAATAATATCTGAGTAATATTTTCATGTAATGTCGAAACTTTTAACTATATTATGTAATGATGTTGTAATTCATTATATTCGTAGTGTGCTATGCTACCTCAAGTTGAAGTAGATATTTAGTAAACCATAATTTGTCTAGTCTTTTTGATACACGGTTTGGAATCTCGTGACACCCCAACCCCTCCTCTCGTTGGAGTTGTTGTTATGTTTGTAATGGTGTTTGGTGCGTAGACTTCATTGGTTTACATATTATTAACCTTACCATTTAAGATCTTAGGAAGTGTTAGCTCGATTGAATTGCGAGGTAACGCTTCCTCTGCAACTGCCTTAAAACAGTGAGTTTATTGTAGTCTCTTTATAATCATACATTTTTTTTATTAATCATTTTATATATATACATATTTTCTGTTCTTTTGGTCAGAAGATAGTTTAGCTGTAAAGAATCTATGGACAAAATTATAGTGGGACTTAACTATGATTTTTTCGATTTGTTTTTTGAACCCTTAATTAATCCTAAAGTGGTCGGAGTGACTTATAATTAAAAGTAACTCTCGATTCAAAATTTAATGTTGTCAAATTTTCATCAGTCATGTATAAAACGAATGAAAATGTCAGTCAAACATGTCAAATTTCTTAATAAGACTCTTGCTGTTTTAATGTGCAGGTAGGTGAATGGCAGTTGCACCTGTGTAGTGAGAACTATGACACAAAGTAACACCAATCCCGAAACTTTCACTCCAAAAAAAAAAAAAAAAAAAAAAAAAAAAGCAAAAAACTCAAAACCCTAACATATTGAAAGTATAACTATATATAGACAAAGGATATTTTTTTTTTATATATATATATATTTTTTTTGCCTGAGTCTCAAATGTGCCTCAAGCAGGATTCGTACAGCCAGAGAGAAACACACACAAAAAAAAAGGAAACTTAAAATCTTCTTACAAATGTTTGTTTTGAAGTATGTCATTGACTTGTAACAGAAGCTTGTTTGTTTACGAGTTAAAAAAAAAAAAAAAGCAATACCGTGGCTTCACCTTTTTAGCCTTCTTGCGAGTAAGAAGAAAATAAAACTGGTAAGGGGAGCTCAATGACTACAGTACCTATGATATACACTTACTACTACTACTACTACTACTACTATAACTACCACTACTACTATAACTACTACTACTACTTTTATTACTACAACAACAACAACAACAAAAACCTGATGATGATGATGATGATATGGTGTTTAATAAGGCCAGAATAATGATGATGATGATGATGCCAAATAATTGTTAGCCTTGTTGATATTTGTTGGTTGGTTGTTGGGGAGGTTCAGACTCTGATTGCCGGTTTTTCCTACCGTTTCAGGAGGGATCAAAGTGCGCTTCAATCGGCCTTACAGTTGTACAGTGTGTGACTTTAGCACGTTTTGCCGCCGCTCATTCTCCAAACACCTCCTAGAGACACACCCGGCCATCAAAGTCTGTGACATGATCAAGAAAAAGAAGTCCTAGAAAGAGAGAAAGCGAGAAAGTCCTAGACAGTTTATATATATTTAGATGTTGAAAGCGAGAGAAAGATTTATGAGAGAGAGAGAGAAAGGAGGCGTCTCGTATACTGTTAGTGTTATTACTGATGGTGATGGGGGATAAATTAGTGATTGATGATGGTGATGGGGGTAGTGATCATTTTCACTGAAACATGACAATGACAACAGCAGCAACAAACAAAATAACTTTTGACAAACTGAATACCGGTATGGTTATATCCAGCATCTTAACTGTTATTAGTTACTTCCTATACTTAATATTTATTGATTCGGTGAAGTGCAAATAGCATATTATGCTATGAATGATAAAGGAACAAGTGCCCATATCAGTAAAAACAAATTATATATCTATAAAGTTTTGTGAAGTGTTCGCTAGGAGGACTGGTCTCCGCTGGTGCTTTATATCCTGACAATTTGCAATTTAATTCCTAGTCAGAAAGGACAATGATGGATTTCTATCCTATAATGTAATTATAAATGCAATAAATACTCTTTGTACTGTATAAATGTTATGTTAACAGCCCTGTAAGATTTGTCAATTAAATGGATGAAGCCAGTGGTGTGTTTCATTCCAAATTAAGAGTACCCATACTGTGGTTGATGTGTCATTATAGCTGGCTGTTTATAAATTCTAAGTGGGATGTTTTCACTCTTGCAGGGCCCAGCCTGGCCTCAGACGATACAAGCCAGTATTGCCCATATTGTGGTAAAGTAATCAGACACCGTAGTAACCTTCGTAAACATATAGCGGACATCCACTCTGGGGTATACTACCAGTTCAGGTGTGCTGTGTGCGATAAGGTTTTCCGCACCAAGAACTCCATGTTGACGCACACCTATAGGCAACACCCAGGCATTAAGGTGAAGGATAACAATCATACCAGAACCCCCACAGCCGCAGCTACCATTTACCACCACACTCCTACTACTACCTCCACCAACAGTCATTAAGAGCCCCTTGTCTTCTCTTACAGGAAGGCTAAACATTGGGTTCGTTGTGTGTAGCTTCTGTAAGAAAACCTTCTCGTGCATTAGCAGCCTGCGCACGCACATCCGAGACATCCATGACAATAGTGGCCCGTTTTGGTGCCCCCACTGCAACAAACCCTCAAAGAGTCAATCAGGATTAAGAATGCACATCCAGAGACACCATCGTAACTACACCAGCATCAATCATCTGCAACTGCAAGACTAAGAGGGCCTTTGGTCTCTTTCCAGGCCGTGTTGTATCCTCGGGCCTGCCTTGTCCTCACTGTTGGAAACTATTCTCCTGCGCAGGTAGCCTGCGCATCCACATCAGGGACATACACACTGCAAGTGGCCCTGTCTGGTGCCCCATTTGCAACAAGCCGGCCAAAAATAAGAATGCATTGAGGGTGCACATTCACAGGAATCACAGGCGCTGTGTTAATCAGGAATCACAGGCGCTTATTTAACCAGTGATTTGTAGTCTGTGGACATGGGGTGGTAGTAGTGATAGCTTGTGATAGCTGAGTGTAGCAAAGCACTGTATAATTGTTGCTTCTAGTCGTGATATATGTGTGCTGTAGTGCTGAGACAGAAGATTGCAGGCTTTAGACTGTGAAGTTTATGTGTCTGAAACACAGGTCCCTTCAGCAGTGTCTTCTCGTTTTGCAGGCCGGCCTCCGCCGTCATCAAATGTCAGTGAGCAACTACAGTCAGTGGTACCACAATGTCCGGAGTGTGGCAAAGTGTTCTCGTGTGTATCCAATGTTCGTGTGCACATCCGCGACGTGCACGGGACGGATGGGCCATATGTCTGCCACCTATGCAACAAGCTCTCAAAGAGTGTAAATGGACTGCGTGTACACATGCATCGCAATCACAGACACCTCCAGCACCCCCTCCTCCCCCACCTCCCTACCCCATCACACCCTCTACATTAAGTTTCCATCTCTTTCCAGGCAGGGCCAGCTCCTATATGGGCTTGCTTCATTGCCCATACTGTGGCAAATCGTACACGTCCATTGGCAATCTGCGGGTGCACTTTATCGATGCACATCTGAACAATGGGCCCTTCCAGTGTTCCATGTGTCATAAGGTGTCAAGAACCCGGTCGGGCCTGAGGATGCACATACAAAGGCACCACCGCTACAAAGTCAACTGACGGCACCTCACTCAGGATGTAGTAGGACTGGCCAGTGCCATGCTTGCAAATCGTGTCCACTAAGTGCTTATTAAGCTGACAGTGAAAGTTATATAGATGTATGCATGTAATGGTGCTTTTAGGATGGAACACAGTTGTTTATTTGCGCTTGACGAGGAACTATTGTAGCAGGCAAGCTCCACTCCTCACATTATCTCAACTGCTAAAAGATTTACTTTTTTATTTTTGTATGATACTCCTCTGTATTTTGTGAAAAGGGTCTTGGCACAGTGATAAGAGTGAGTGAACACCAAGGCCTTTGTGAGTCTGGATGTTGGATGAATCATGTATATGGTTGGTTGGTTGATGATGAAGATGGTGGTGGTGTTGGGTGAAGATGAATTACGATGGTGATGATGGTGATAGTCCCTAAGTGGCTTAAGTGTAAGTCTCTACCTTTGAAGGGTACACAAGAGGTCTTAAAGAGCTTGGTATACGGGTGAAAGCTAAAGCCGGCCTCCTTGTCAATGCCTTGTGCTAGCGTTGGTCCCTCTCTCTTGTAAGGCAGTCCCACACCCCCTGAGAATATTTGTACTCTGGTATTTATGTGTTAAGTGTGAGCCTTTAGCTTCTTAGGGTGGGTGTATGGACAAGCCCCCCCCCCCTACCCCCACGTGTTCCCCCCCCAAGCTGTGGAGCCTTTTTGTGAGTTAAATAGTCCCCTCGTGAGCTGCAGTGTGGGAGAGTACAGGTTATGTATATATATATAATATTTAGTATCCCATTGAGGTCTGGGTGTGTGTGTGTGAATAGTTGGGACGAGTTAGTGAAGCAGTATATTGGAGTGTGTGTCTGTTGTTAGTCTTAAGAGAATGCATAGTCGGGTCGCGCCGGTCATAGGTGCCTAAGCAAACCTCCCCCTCCTCATCCCCTATACCCCTAACGCCCCCCCACCTACTGCCCCCTCCCGCATCGCCCAAAGCAATGTGTGTGTGCACCCCAGGACTCAAAGGGATACACTGTTGATGATCTTCCTAGAGGTTGGTGGCAAGTGTAAGGGCACCGTAGAGTGAGACGTAGCATGCCATAATAATGATTCATTCAGTCACGGGACACGTAGATCAATTTTACATTAGTCCACTTGCCTGCTGCTTGACCTGCCTGCCTCATCTTACTTTGCATGCCCTCACATGACGCTGCTCCTGTCAATGCCGTAGATAGTAAAGGGTGTTGTTTTGTCATTACAGGTTTGGGATTTTTCCCCCTGGCCCGTGAACGCAGGCAGACCCGGTATGAATGCTTGGTTTGTGGTCGCACATTCAGTAACGTGTACAATCTGAGGGTTCACATACGGGACCAGCACTCGGGCCTTGGCAGTGCTAAGTGTGAGCTTTGTGGCCTCTCGTTCAAAAATCTGAGTACACTGCGGGTGCACAAGAGTAACTACCACCGCAAGCCGGCCAGCAGCGCCAACACCTTCCCCTCTACCTCAGCCGGTGGCATGGACGATCCCAAAGACCCGCGCCTGCAGGCCTGACCCTGCTGCTGTAACCCGTGTGGTGTCTCCTTACAGGCTGTGTGGTGGTGGGTAGGGAAGACGAGCCTCCCGCCCCCTCCTCCTGTTGGTCCACCCCGCCAGGGCCCAAGTTTGCCTGCCACCTGTGCGGGAAGGAGTTCACCCGTAGGTACTCAGTTAAGGTGCATCAGAGAGACACTCACTTCACCACACCAGACACGGTGTTCAGGTGCAGGCAGTGTGGACGCACAGCCGCCACCCAGAAGGCCTTGAAAATGCACGTACACCGCTACCACCGACACGTGCAATTGTAGTAGCGAGCCTCGACCTATACACACATAAACACACAGGCCCGGCTTGTTGTTGTTGTGGCTGGTGAGCAACGTGTGGTAGTAACATACACTCGTTTTTCAGGCTACGAGTGGCCGAGTGGGCATCTCAGGGAGTCTCGCCCCAGATACCCATGTGAGCTTTGTGGGAAAGGCTTCACTCGTAGATACAACCTTAAAGTACACCAGCAGGACGTCCACTTTAACCCCATACAAATGTCATTTTACTGTAGGCTGTGTGGAAAACAAACCACCAGCCGGAACGGTCTCAGGCAACACATCCTCAAGTACCACCCCAGATACCCATCATCCTCCCCCTCACCCCCGGAAAACCATCTCCCACAACCACCACCCCCTACCCATACATACCTCCTCCCCTGATACACACAACCCAACACCACCACCACCCCCTACCCAGACAATCCTCCTCCCCACCTCCTCCAAGGACAGTCAGTCTCTTAACACTAGTAATATCATGACTCGCTCTACCACCACTACTACCACCACTAGACCTCAAAGCCCATCCTTCTCACCCTCAGGGCCTCGCCAACACTCATTATTATCATCCCCACCCACACTGTTACCGGTGAAGAGAGTTCCTGTGGGCGGATAGGGGGTTACGGGTGGTGGGTTGGCCAGGGACCTGTGGGTGGGTGGGTGGGTGGGTGAGGTGGGTTTAAAGTTAGAGGTGGTGGTGGTGGGTTGTGGTAGTTCTCTTGTCACGATTTTTAGGGATGGCTGCACCTTCTTTGATACTCCACATTTACTCCCCGTCTTCCCTACAATCAGAAACACACCACGCTTCCCTTATGTCCCACAATTACTACCCTAGGCAAACATCATCTCACTTTCTCACCACTCGTCCCTAACCTTCCTTCTCCCTTCCCCCCGTCCCTCCTCCCCTCTAGCCAGACAGCCAGTCCCAGACAAACACACACACACACGCACCACAAAATCACTTATCCCTACCTCCCACTACCCTACACACACACACACACACACACACACACCAAAACCACTTATCCCTACCTCCCACCACACACACACGCACACGCATACACATATATACACACACCTTATCAGTAAAGTACGGTCACCACAAAAACCTATGAGGCCTTAACGGTACGATACTTTGCGAGACACAGAATGAAGTGCTATGAAATTCGGTCAGCCTCGCCTGGCCATAAGAGTGGCATCAGGTGCGCCTCAGTTGTTCGCTCGTTTCCTTGCTCTTAGTTCGCTAGGATCGATGAGGTTTTTAGGGTGACTGTACCACCACTACCTCTATCATTTTTACAGCCTTCCCCAACATTACACATCTCTACAAAGAACCTCTACAGTACACACACACACACACACACACACACACACACACACACACACACACACACACACACACACACACACCAACTACCAGCATTACTCCCTATCTTCCCCTCGCCTACAAGACAAATAAATCCCCCATCCCCATATCCTATAAACCCTTCCCCCCTCCCCCATGTCCTCCTCCCTCCCCCCCACACACTTCCACGATAACCTCCACCTCACAACACCAGTATTAATGCCTCAATGATAACCTCACTGGGAGTCAGCACGCACGCTCTCCCAGCCGTCATATCTACCTCTCGTTAACTCATATTAATTCCTCAGCACGTTATTAATATTGTATCACAGTGTCAACATCCCCAACCGAGCGTGAAGTCGCCACTGCCGTACAAGACTGAGGGATCAAAAAAGAGAATATATAGATTGCTATTTTAGTCACTGCTAACATTAGTGCCTAGGTGCCAAAGACAGCCAGAAAACGCAAAACCTCATGTCATATACCTCCACAATGTATGTATGTTGATATATATAGATATATGTATGTATATTGATAATGAATAACGTACACAACATAATCACAAACCCACATGTACAGGGTATTTGTACAGTAGAAATATACAATAAAAATACTCAATATAAATAGGTCAAGTTGTTTATGTTTACCCCTGTTGCTTTGGTCTTGGTTACAGAGTTGGTTAATTAAAGGAAGGTGAACTTGCATCTTGATTAATTAAGGATTTGAAACATTGATTGATTGATATGTAGATAACCCAAAGTTAATTACTTTAAAAAGAGACATTGTATAATTCAGCATCCCTCGTGAGGACTTGAGAATATCCCCATAAGAGTTGGTTAAAAAAAAAAAAAAAAAAAAAAAAAAAAAAATCGTTATTGGTATTGTGTTACGAAATATTCTGTTCTAAATAATTATAAACCTAAACTAGAACAAGAGAATTGATTAAGATACACATAATTGTTATTGGGACTTTCTTCTGGACTCCAAACAATGCCCTGAAAATAATGAAAGGTATGGTAGTATAAAATATTGGTATGTCATTTATAAATATTCTCTCTCGGGACTCTAAATTTGATAGATAACCATAGAAAAGTTGATGGGAAACAGAAAAAAAAAAATGATTTGGTAGGAAATTTGCCTTGATAACCACAACCTCCTTTGAACTTGAACGATTGATACTCTTTGTCAGTAGTCGTTCGTGTTGTAATACTCTGTAGTACGTGTAAATATAAAGTCAAAACAGAAAGCCACCATCATAATTATGCACATGAGAACTAAACTACTACTGGTGTATATTGGGAGTGAAGAGAAAACAGGCTAATGTGATAATTTTTTTTTTTTTTTTTTTTTTTTTTTGGTACAGGATAATGATTGAGATACCATTGGATTATAATAGTAAAAGGTCAGAGGGTAATGATTTAAGTGTCTATGCAGGGGAGAAGTCGTCAGAATAATTATCGTCATCACTTTAATTAATATTATCGAGTGTCAAAAAAAAAAAAAAAAAAAATGGAGAATGAGCCCAGTGTTGTTGATATGAAAATGTAATGTTGTTTATGTAGTGGGTCTTCTTTGGTTGGTAAATTTGATGCCTACTGATTCCTCCAAACTATGCTAGGAGACAGATTAGTTATTTTCCTCAAAGTATGTGGAGATGGATCTGTTTTGTGGCATTGTTTGGAGGAATCAGTAGCCCTCTATTTTACTTACCTCTCCCTTTCTGAGTAGGTAGGGGGAAGTAAAGTGTTGGTAAATCTGGAGTAACTGATTCCTCCATCAAACTAATCCATACAACAGGTCACCATTATTTATGTTAATATGGTCCCGTTTCCTGACATACTTTGGAGAAATCAAGGCACTCAAAAGTATCAAAAGTATACTATTTCCTTTAAGGGTAAATAGAGGACTACCCCTTGCTCCAAACTAGGCCAGGAAACAAACAAACAGACGACCTTAATGTAATTTATACGGGCTTCGTTTCTTGGTTTAGTGTGGAGGAATCGTTAACCCCCCCTCCCCTCCCCCCCATCCAGTCACCATGCACCATCAACAACAACAACAACAACAACAAGTCTTCAAGATTATTGGCAACGTAGTATTGTTGTTTCTGTAACTGAGTTGTATTGTGGAAAGTGAGAGAGAGAGAGAGAGAGAGGTAGAGAGAGTGGAACAGGTTATTTCTTTTATCTGTCAAAAAAAAAAAAAATGCATTAATGTCACCCTTGTCGCATTGTTTGTTTGTTTGTTAGTTTGTCGGTGGATGGATTACGAGGTGAGACAAATAATATTACGTTAGGTTTTATATTTGTACAATTGTTTAGGAAATAACTACAATTTATGAAGTACTGGAATAGTTTGTCGGTGGATGGAATACTAACTGAGACAAATAATATTACGTTAGGTTTTATATTTGTACAATGGTTTAGGAAATAACTACAATTTATAAAGTACTGGAATATTACAGCCAAATGTTATCAAATGTCTCTCAGCTGGAAGAGAATAATTATTAGGTACCTGAAAAAAAGGAATCACAGTTTTTTAAGGGGGTAGTATATTTTTGGTATATTAGAACGCTTTGATTCCTCTAAAGTATACTAGGAAACAAAACCAAATGAGCTAAATTAAAGGTGGCTTGTTGCTTGGAATAGTTAGGGGAAATAATTAATGGTGGCGTGTTGCTTGGAATAGTTAGGGGATATAATTAATGGTGGCGTGTTGCTTGGAATAGTTAGGGGATATAATTAATGGTGGTGTGTTGCTTGGAATAGTTAGGGGAAATAATATACTCCAGATTTACCAACACTGTATTGTCCCCTTAAGTTTAGAAAGCCCCGATGTATGAAATAATTATATAATGTGGTTAAAAATGCGGTAAAAGTTGCTGGGCTGATGGTTTGGACTAATTTTTATTATTTAGAAAGTAGTGGCAAGTCACACACTGTATAGAGATGAATAAAGGCTTGGTCATTATCATCTCCACACAAGTTGAAAGTGAATGAGTAAAAAATACAACAGTTATTGGAAGAAGGAAAATCATGCTCCTCTCGAATATCAAAACTACAGGATGATGAGTTGGGTAAATAGAGTGTCGACAACATGAAGTATAATACAAGAACCACAGCAGTCAGTAGCTAGCAACATCAATCAATCATAACAAAACAACAGCGTTTAAAACAGTTTAGTTGTCTCTCTCTCCATGATGCCATCTCTCCACTCGTCACGTCAATACAAGTTTCACAATGTGTGTCTTTTTGATATTACGCTAATGAGAATTCTACAAACTAGCTCAAACAAAATCCAACAACAACAACAACGTCATCGCTTGCGAAATCATTGTAAAACTTCCGGGTGTGAAGCCAGACAACTTGGTCTTTCCTTCATTTACAAAAAATACAATACTTACTTGGCAATGAAGGAATCCCAGTGAAGCATTGAGATGATTGGAGGGAGGGATTGAGTGAGGCATCTCCCGTGCTAAACCATACAGCTGCGGCTGACCGTGTGATTGCTGTGGGATGATGATGATGATGGTGATGGTGATGGTGGTGGTCTTGGTGGTGATGGCGTGGGAGCCTGGCTGGCACTGTGACACACCCACAGGCAAGCAAATTAGACTGACGTGGGCCTCTTTCTTGTTTTTCAGGCCGGTCAGCTTCAGGCACTACCCCCTCCACACCAACCAGTCCTTCTTCACTGTTGTCCTTCCAAATCCAACATCACCATCATCATCATCAACAACAACACCAACAACAACAACAACAGCAGCAGCAGTGCCCTCATTGCTTGAAAATGCTCTCCTCGCGCCAGAGTCTACTCAGGCACATAGAGGATCGACACATGTTAACCCAGCCATATAGGTGCTCCATCTGTGGGAGTCTATGCAAAACAAAAAACGCCCTACAGAAGCACCATTACACCTACCACAGGGGATTGCCTTTGCGAATCCTGTAGGACCTGCCTTGGGACAGCTTCAGGATATTATCCTACGTTTGCTAAGCTGCAGGAAGGACTATTCAAACGAGTCGTGTGTTATTTGAGGGAGGAATTAGGGGGTCGACACTGTTCCCACCATTACTGTAGTATTATCAATATATACCGATGGTCAAGTTAATGTAAACACGTTGCATTAAATGGTCAAACTTTTAATGAAATGTTTGTTACGTGTAGTTAATCGTACTTTATACATTTCATTAAATTTACAGACGTTTAATTTGAACGTATACATGGGCGTATGATTAAACATGAACTTTAATTAATCGTAACGGCAGTGAACTCAACAACACGTACGTTTAATTAAATGTACAGACGTTTGATTAGATGTTCCAACACAGCTGACTGACCCTGGCTTCAGTGGAGAATAAGTTGACTAATGGCAAATATATCCGTTGTGTGTGTTGAGAGAGAGAGAGAGGGCGTTCGCGTGCATGTGTGTGAGAGCGAGTGAGTGAGTGAGAGAGAGGCAGAGGGTGGCCACAGTTCTTTCCTATACACTGAATGTGGCCGCCGTTGAATGAAAAACAAAACTAAAACAAAAAATACAAGTGAATGTTAAATGGAAAACTGCTTCGTATTCAATGTAGACTTGGATACATTCAGGCATTTCAGGTGGAAGCTAAATGTGTTCCTATTAACCCATGTAAACAAACAAGCACCCGTGTGTTGTCTTTTATACCGAGCAAGTTTAGGATGTAAACAAGTAAAGCGGGGCGGGGCGGGGCGGGGCAAACCGTCTCTCTAAACCCCATACAGACAACTAACTTAACTAACTAACTATATACCGTCGCCGAAAGTCCCCCTCGTAACCTCATCAGTAATCGAACAGACACCATTAAAATGAGTACTCGAGTCCCAGCCGTGATCATTGCAACCACCATGATTCGGAACTGTTGCCAACCTTAGACAGTCATCGTACGTACTATAGACAGCCATCGTACGTACTATAGACAGCCATCGTATGTACTATAGACAGTAATCGTATGTACTATAGACAGCCATCGTACGTACCCTATACAGCCATCGTACGTAACCTAGACAGTCATTGTACGTACCAATAACTCCATTCAAGATGTCCACCTAATCCAACTCTATAGGTTTTCACTCTTTACAGTTTTACCATACGATGCTGATGAATTGAACCGTAATTACTATAGGGTGTAGGCTATGTATGTACGAGTGACTCTGATGAAACATACAACTAGCCCATAGATTCACCAGTTAACACCAGTCACGTCTAGGCTTCCTGTCACATAGTAATGACAGATAGAGTTAGTTAGTTAGTTGTAAATAACGAGTACATACTGTTTTATCCTTGGTGGTCCACAAGGTACAATAATAATAATAATATCTACCGGAATGTACTGTATAAAACATCTTTGGTTAACTTAATAAGGGGAGTAATAACCTGCTGTCGGAAATAAGGAGGTTATGATTCCTCCACACTATGCCAGGAAACAGAATCCCTCCCTATGAAACAACAAAGATGTGTTTTATGACAGAGTTTGGAGGGGTACACGTGCTCCAATTGGTCTACATCAGGTAGTTACTCTCCTTAATTAACTAATGGGCAGGAAGAGTCAGTGGTTGTAGTGGAGAATTTTTAATCCGAGAGTCTGTTTAATCATTCAGTCGGCTACGTGGGACTATTCCTGTTTTAAGGGTACTAAGTTCGAGTGCTGATGATAAAAGGTTAGGAGGGGGAATATGTGTGTATTTGTGTGTTAGTTGGCACCGCAGAGGAGGAGGGGGACAACTTCCGTGTATTTGTACCGCATACTATATTATTATTATTATTATTATTACACATTACATACCTCTGTTACGTGAAACACTATAGGGCTGCGACTGGCTGAGGAAATAATTGACACCTTCACCATCACTACTACTACTACTACTGCCTGTAACTTGGGGTGTTGGTTGTTTGCGTCTGTGTGTGTGTGTGTGTGTATTCCTTCTGTGTCTGTCGTCTTGGCCATGCACATTACCTATTTTACCCTCGTGAAGTTGTTGACGGGTTTATGAGGAAATATGACCATGGAAACTAATGCATTTATATTAGGGTAATCAACTCTTTGTCAAACTCTTTATTTATATAATTTTACTTCTTTTTGTGACGCTGACGGGATCAAATCTGTAACTAATGGTTTGGGGCATTAATTGTCATTGTTTAAACTCATTAACATACAAGGGCTATACATTTGTATTATTATTATTATTATTATCTTTTTTTTTTAAGAGTTGAAGGGTACTTAACGTGTCAGGTTACAGTAATTACTCCTCCCCAATGCCGAGTAAAATGTTAGTTATCGATCATTTTTACACGTTAAGTAGAGCTGGCCAAGACTTGACAGATACCACACACAAAAACCTTTAAGGAGATAGTATACTTTGGATGCATTGGTGCTCTTCGAATCCTCCAAACTATGCCAGGAAACAGGACCAGATTAACAAAAATAATGGTGGCCTGTTGTTGCCTGGAATAGTTTGGAGGAATCAGTTGCTCCATATTTACCAACATTGTACTATCCCCTTATATCTATTGGAGGTGTCATAGTTTCCAAAGTCGGACCGGAGAACATATTAAAAAGAAAATAATAAAAATCCCTTAATAATAATAATACCGTAGGAGTACAGTAGTGGACAGTAGTGCCTTTACCACCCACCTCTCTAGAACACCCCCACCCCCCACACCCCACCCCTGGAAGCTGTACCCAAGCCAAATGAGAAAACACACACACACACAAACAAACAAAACTCATGGGTCAATTCGGCTCGGAGATCATTCATTTCAGAAGTTCAACACCATCCCCCCACCCCCCCCACCCCCATGGAGAGTGGAAAGGAAATAATGTTTGCAACTGTACACAACTGGTCGTATCCTCGTTTGTTATTATTAGGGATCCATGTAGAGGTGAATGATGATGATGTTAATATCCATAATTATATATACATAAATATATATATATATCTATACACACACAAGAAAACATATAATAATACTGGTATAGCATTAGTATTTAAGGACCCTGTATCGTGTTTGAAAATTGGAGGCTTCTGATTCCTCCTGACCATGCCACGTAACAAGCTCCTTCGATACAGGTGATGTTATGTGGCAATATTTGAAGGACTCATTTATCTCCAATTTTCTAACTACAACACATGGTCCCTTAAGCAACAGGCGTATAGCTAGACGTTCCTAGTGTGTCCCGTTGATAAGATAGATGATTATTATTATTATTATTATTATTATACCTTCCACTTGATGTCGACAATGTGGTGGTGGCTGGTGGGACAAGTTGCTTCATTACAGACCCTGTGATCGTGTATGAGAATTGGAGGCTACTGATTCCTCCTGACTATAATTATGCTACGTAACAAGATTCTTCCATATAGGTGGTGGTGTTTCGTGGTGATGTTTAAAAGGACTCGCAAACCTCCAATTATCTTGACTACATCACAGGGTTTCTTAAGGAGTACAATCCACACGACACAACCTTCCTCCCTCTCTCCCTCGTGGAAAAAATAATCTTCTATCGCGGAAATCTTAAGTAAATAGAGAAAGAGTGATTGAGAGATTCTGGTGTGAACATAAAAACGTATGTATGTCGTGAAAAATTCAATATAGTTAATTATTTTGAAGGCCCGTGCGATTATACATATGGGTCATATATAAATACACACATGGCTTTCATTCGTACATATTACTCACGTAACATATATAAAAATTGTTTCAAAATGTAATTAGAATGATGATCTTTATAATCACAAACACAAAACAGGGAGGAGTGTTGTGTTGTTACTGATTATACTTATGGCGTAACTTCCAATAGTGTATGTATGTATGTGTGTGTGTGTGTGGTCCGGAAAACAAAATCCTTTTATATACGCCTATTATAGCTAGTTGGTGTAAGTGTGTGTGTATGCGTGTGTTTGTATACTGTAACATATTATCACATGTATATGGAGAATTAAATAACAAGTGTAGTTTACTCAGCTTGTGGGTGGTTGTGTGAAGATGACTTTGTACATCATTATTATTATCATTATTATTATTATTATTATTGTGAGTGGTACTGTACGATAACGTGTAAAAACAAACGACACACTAGTACGAGAACTTGTTTACTGTGAGTACGATCGTCTGTGACTCCGGCCAGAAACATAAAAACTTTTCCATAAGCAACATCAACAATTAGATCTACCTCATCATTCATTCAGACCAGAGAGAGAGAGAGAGAGAGAGAGAGAGAGAGAGAGAGAGAGAGAGAGAGAGAGAGAGAGAGAGAGAGATATGCTGGTTGGTTGGTTGGTTGGTTGGTGTACGCATGTGTGTGTGTTTGTGTGTATGTGTGAACGAACTCAGCCAAGTACGCCAAACACAACAGACCTCACTCAGCCCCTAAGGATATATATACATACAGTGTGTAGAGTCACGAGTCATATTCAAGTATCCAGGTGTCTGATTCCAGTAGGCTAATGATGGAGTGTTAAAAGAACTCCAAAGAAACTGAGAGAAAGAAGTGTTGTAATTATTTCACTGACTGGTTGGTATGTATGTCAGATGATTCCAAACTTCAACAACATCTGAATACTTATTATGAAGAAGAATAAGTGTTGTAATTATTTTACTGTCTGATATGTATGTCAGATGATAACAAACTTCAACAACACCTGAATATCTATTATGGCTCGTGGCTACATACTTATTTTTATATCCGCCAGGCTTACCCATGTGTGTGTGTGTGTGTATACAGTATATGCAGTGTAGGCCGTTTTATACGCTAAACCTCCCGACGGACATAAATGTAAATACTGTACCGTAATAGCAGTCTGTATACAGTAGATGTTTACATGTACACAAGTTTTATGTTAACGTGTGTGTGTGTAGTATTTTTTATTATTATTTACGTGTACACAGGACTTCATGGCGGGTGTGCGTTGGTAACAAATGTAAAAAAGAAAAAAAAATCACATAATTATTATACACACTATCGCCAAACTTCATCCGTGTACGTAACAATGGAGATTTTACATGTGTACGCACGTTTACATAAACTGCTTACGTACACGAACGACCCCATGTACGCCAGTTCCGATATAGACGTGTACGTATGTCAAATGAACCTTACAACACACATACATACATACAGTCACGATCAAAGGTCCTACATCAAGTGAATGAATGAATAAATGGACGGGAGCCATTCACTGGAATTAAGGGGAATAGTATACTTTTGGTCAATTGGAAAACCTTGATTCCTCCAAAGTATACCAGGAAACAGAACCACATTGACAAAAAAAGAAATGATGGTGTCGTGTTGTTGTTGTTGCTCGGAATAGTTTAGAGGAGGAATCAGTTGCTCCGGATTGACCAACATTTTTACATCCCACTTAATAATTACACACCAACATTACAGAAAGCAACAACTACAAGGCCCTACACAAGAACATTAAATTTCTCGTGTTGATGATGATGATGATGGCGGTGTGGTCAGTCCGGGTACAATGTCTGATTAATGTGTGTGTATGGGATGTGATGTGATAGTGTGGACTGCGTATGGGATGTGATGTGATAGTGTGGATTGGGTATGGGATGTGTTGTGATAGTGTGGACTGCGTATAGGATGTGATGTGATAGTGTGGACTGCGTATGGGATGTGATGTGATAGTGTGGATTGGGTATGGGACGTGTTGTGATATTGTGGATTGGGTATGGAATGTGATGTGATAGTGTGGATTGGGTATGGAATGTGATGTGATAGTGTGGATTGGGTATGGGATGTGATGTGATAGTGTGGATTGGGTATGGGATGTGATGTGATAGTGTGGACTGCGTATGGGATGTGATGTGATAGTGTGGATTAGGTATGGGACGTGTTGTGATAGTGTGGATTGGGTATGGGATGTGATGTGATAGTGTGGACTGCGTATAGGATGTGATGTGATAGTGTGGACTGCGTATATACATTAAATGGGCTTTTTTTAGGTATACGCATATAAACACAACACTACATGATAATAATAATAGTAACCTCGTGTTGGTGTATGAGTTATTGTATACACTCGAGAGAATAATAATATAATAAATCACAAGGGACCCTATGATGTAGTCAGAAGATTGGAGGTTATAGTGAGTCCTTCAGTTATTGCCACGAAACACCAGCTGTATAGAAGGAGCTTGTTTCGAGGCGTAGTCAGAAGGAATCAGAAGCCACCAAGTCTCATATACACGATCACAGGGTCCTTTTTTTAACGTGCCACTCACTCGACATTCTCAAACACCAAGTAATATACCGTATATAATATTATCATTAAAGTATATTATGTGTGCGAGACTAAATCACAACTGTACTGAAAGATACTGAAGGAACTAAAACCACCTGATACTTGAACACACATTCCAGATAGAGATAGAAAAAGAAAGTAAGTTAGGAAGATACTGAATGATAAGTTGTCAAAGTCGATGATGAAACTATATGAATGAAAATAATCAAGCACATATTAAACATTTTATAGTAATTTTTGTTTATCAAGTTTGCGATATTGATGAGTGATTTTCTGTGAGATTCGTTTCTGCTTACTTAAATTTTACCGGGTTAGGTTTGTTGTAGTTGACTTTGCTTTTATTTAACTTGCTATTATTATTTTTATTATTTTTTTGAGGGACGACTGATTGATTGAGTTGTTGATGTCTGTAATAATTGTGGTATAAAGTAGTACATTCTCTTTAGCCTTTATCAAACATACATACATACATACATACAGTACATACATTCCTTTTCGTATACATTGCCGTAACTGCTTCAATACTCGCACTAAGTTACAATTCCTTCCTTGTATTGTTTATTATTATTATTATTATAGGTGTATGACGATTGATCTCTAATAATATTTTTCTTTTGTTTAAATGTGTATATGTGTGTGTGTGTGTGTGTGTGTGTGTGTGATTACTTTTTTGAGGGACCCTGTGATGTATGTAGTCAGAAAATTGGAGATCAACGAGTCCTTCAAATGTTGCCACGAAACATCATCTACTTTATAATAATAGAAGAGCTTGTTTCGTGGTATGGTCAGGAGGAATCAAAAGCCTTCAATTTTCATACACGGATCACAGGGACCTTCATTAAGCCTTTTAGTTAAATGAAGTTAATTTTGTTTGTCCTGTGCTGCCGTTCACTTCAGTTCCATCGTGTTTTGTTTGTTCTCACACGTCCTGCCTGTTTGTTTGTTTGTTTATTTGTTTGTGAGTGATTGATACCATTCACTTTCCGATATTATGATCACGTTTGGTCTCCGTTCAAATCCTGTTCACTGTATATAAAAAAAAAAAATCTTACCTAAACTTGTTATAATCCAGACTTGACCTCGCTTCATTCGGAACATAATAATATATAGACAGTGTCAACAACTTTCTTGACCCCATCGTTTGTCAAGTATTTTCCATAACGTTTGTGTTTCGTCCTGTGTTTGTTTATTTTTCGTTTTTTTTTTGTTCCTGTAATGTTATTTTCTCCTGAGTCGTGAATTACAACACGCACAATAATGAACGTGTATAGGGTCACGTTCAGTTGCCAACATTTTATCATTTATTTAGTACCGAAAACACAATAAGCTGATTATAAAGTCCTATTAGTTTTATAGAACAATCATTTTTTGTGTGTGTGTGTGTGTGTGTGAAGTGGATATTACGTTACATTGCCGAATGATTAAAGAAAGAAATGGCCCAAATAAAATTAATGTCGATGAATAAGAATGATACTTAATTAAGGAAATAAGTATGTAGTAGAATGACTGTCGAAAAGTGAATGCTTGTTGTGAGTGAATATGATGATGATGAGTAGAATTAGAGGAGATGGGATTATTTCTGATGAGGGAAATAGAATTCTTTTGATAAGGGTGATATGATAATTACTGATAAGGATATATAGTAGAAGAAGAAGGAGGAGGAAGGGGAGGGGGAGGGGTGGGGGGGAGAGTCACGTGGCCTTTGTAAACAGAAAACTGCCAGTGTGTGTGTGTGATAGTGAGGCGTCTGTCTGTTTGTTTGTTTACATTGCAAGGATATGGGTTCCTTCCTTGCCACGTGTTGGGTGTTTTCTCAAGTACGTGAAGGCGAGAATCATCTAGCACGTGGAGGGAATTATTAACGAGGCACGTACATTTGTTTGTCTGGCACGTGAAGCTGGTTATACCCCGTACTTTGTTTGGAAATACAAATCATCCACGTGCAGGGGTTGATTGATTGCTTAAGAGTACGAAGAAAGTGATGAGTATTTCGCCCTGTACGTGAAGGGAGTGATTTCAGCTCACGTGCAAGGCCTAGCCAGGTGCACGTGTATTTGGTATGACCACGTGGGAAGAAATATGAAAAGTAAACACAAACACGTGATAGTAACATAACAAATCATTTGATACATTTATATAATTATTGACCACGTGGAAAAATGACCAAGCCTTAATTTATTTCAAGTGACATCAACCCAAAATGAATGAGGTTGTGTCATGGAGTGGAGGAGATAAAACAGATAGATGCCCATTGGTTGTGATAAAGATGTTTGTTTTTTTATTTGGGGGGTTGGGTTGGGTTGTGGGGGGGGGAAAGGGGTTGGTTGCTTGCTTGCTTGCCTGCTCTCCGTAATGTTGTTGTCGTTGTTGTTGTTTGGGGACAGTGATAATAGAGTTAGTGGTGACCCTTATAATGAAGACTGTGATTGATGGTGAGAATGAGTTTATTACAAGCAAGATCCATGTGTGATGATGATGATGGTGGTGATAATAATAATGATGGTGATGATGATGTTGTTGTCTTTGTGTGGTGAATGTTGTTGTGATGGCTAAGACTGTGATCTTACATAATGGTGTTGTTCCCTTATAGTGAATTCAGAAAGGGATAATATTGAACAGTGAATGGTGACTTTTTGCAATGGTGATCAAGACACATGTGATGGTGATTTGGATCGGTGATGGTGATAATATTAATGTGATAGTGACGATTTCATTTATAATTATAATTGGCGACTGATAGTGATGGTGACGCAATGTTGATGTGATAGTGAAGAAATCATTATGATAGTGAAGTAAATACATTAATAATTATTACACAATTGGTGATAAAAGGAGTTGTATTATGTAAGGAATAATGATGTATGTATTGTGATAATGTCAAAAAATGATAGTGATTCGTAGAAAGAAAAACACAAATATCGACGATGATTGTGATGAAAGTGAAATGTTTGTGATGAAACAACCGTAATGGTGATAGTGATGGTGGCTACTAGGTTTAAAAAGAATGGAAGGATAGTGATATGGTATACAATTAGGAATGAGAAACTATTACTACTACAACAACTACTATTAATTCTACTACTTCTACTACAACAACTATTCATTCTACTACTACTACTTCTACTACTGTACTCATACTACTACAACTATTACTCACTCTACTACTACTATTACTCACTCTACTACTACTATTACTCATTTTACTACTACTATGACTACTATTGCCAGATGTGCACACGTGAGAGGCACTTGGACTGTGATGTTGTTGTTTGTATTGGCTTAAATAAGGTCCCGTTGAAAACATAATAAACAAAAGGCTGTTTCATTAAGTTATGTAAGTAAAATTAAGGCTGATGGATTAATCTGTTTACATCAAGAAGGAAAAGGAGGAGGAGGAAGGGGCAGAGAGGGAACAATGGCTCACAATTGAAAAAAGAGGAATGAAATCATAATAATAATAATAATACTTTCAAGATTTGTTGCTGTCTACTACCAAGCTCAAAAGTCAGATAAATTAATTAGGAAGTTAATAGCTATGTAATTTTATCATACTGTATGTTCATTGTGAGTTGAGGTGGTATATTAATTCGTAACACCCGTAAAGAATAAACACAAAAGAAACCCCTTCATTTAATACAGTGAGGAATCAATCATACATACAAGTAGAACTCTCACATTAAAAACATTTCATACATGCAAACATAGATTGAGCTCCCGAGAATTCATATACGTATCATAAAGCATAAAATGTGTTCTTGGACTATGTATGTATGACGTTAATGATTGATTGACTGATATTGAATTTAAATAAGACTTAGTTCGAGCCAAGTTATCTCCTCTTCGTCTCCTCCTCCTTCACCAATTCCTTTATACACGTTCGGTTTATTAAAAAAAAAAATGTGATTGTCGCTACTGCTACTTTAGACTAAAATACTTAAGTTATTATTATTATTATTATATATAAAAAACAAAATTATCACATAGCTTAACAAAATAATCAATAATATGGAAGACTTATGGTGTTGCTATTTAAACACAAAAACAAAAAAAGTGTGGTATGTATATGTGTTAGGAATCCTCTGTAATTGATTATATTTAACCACTCGTCGTCTGCCATTGGTGTGTGTTACTAAGGACCATATTCTAGAAGAGTGACATGGTGTTCTAGCCCCTAAAGACTTTAATAATCGTAGCCCCGGTGGTTGGCATAGCACTGTTATCGTCTTATTGGAACCACATGTGAATATAAGTAGTCGTGCATATTTCCCCTATAAATTGTGAAGGAATAATGCACTGCAGTTCTTACTACATGTCCATCGATGGTTTCATTTAGGACTATTTTATTGGGGTACAGTTACAGGTATATAATTATGAGGGGATAGTGTGTATACTTTTGGTATATTAGAGACAGTATTGATTCCTCCTCCTCCTAAGTACAGTATGTATGTCAGGAAACAGGACCAGGTTAACAACAACAACAATAATAATAATACTGGTCTACTGTCTGTCTGTTTGTTTGTTTTGATTGGAGTTGCTTGGAGGAATCAGTTGTTGCTGCTGTTTATTTACCAACACTGTATACTACATTATTCCCTCTTATGTCCTGGCCAAACACAACCCAACCCAAACCCAACAGGTGGACTGACTATTAATAACATACACTCGTCCCTCACTAACATAGAGTCAGGAAAGAATATTGGTAAGTGTGTGTGTTGTCGTTGGTGTGGTCTCGATACGATGGCTCTGTAGTGTGTCGTATCAGTACCACACCATCGTCAACACCACCACCACCACCACCACCACCACCATTGTTCTTGCCTACCACCCTTACTACCATCACCACCCCATAATAATAATAATAATAATGGCTTCTAACCCTGGTATATGCTACTGGGTAATGACTTGAGATATTTGATACTGGGACTATAAGGTGAGTAAGTGGGTATCTTTTCCACCACCTGGGAGGGGACTGTACCACAAATTAATGTCTCCACCTGTACAGTAACAACAGATAGTTAAATGAACGTATGTAACAAGCTTCTGGGCACGATACCGTTGGCAAAAATCAATGTTATTCTTCTTAAATATGGTCCACAAATATGTGAAAAAAAATATGAATGATAATGATAACAGATATGCGTTACTCCTGTATTTATTGTTATGTATATTTTGTAATAATTGGCTCTATATTTAAATTAAGTAATGTTCTTAGGTGATGAGGGCGAACGAAACACTGCACGTTATCAAAAGTGAGAGAGAAAATTATTAAGTCATTATTTCCAAAACGTCTGTGATCTTGATAGAGTGAGGTCTTTCGAGTAGTTGTAAAAAGGCGTATCATACATGTGGAGGGTTCAATGTGTCCTTATGTCACTCTTGCTCGTGATATCAAGAGAAAGAACTAGTGACCTAAGATACATTTAATTAAGGAGGTTATATATAATACACTTTGTGGTACATTGGAGCACCTTGATTCTCAGTGACCCCCCAAAAAATATTATGCCAGGAAACAGATGACCATTATGGGACCCTGTGTGTGATGTAGTCAGAATAGTGGAAATATAAATGAGTCCTTCAACCATTGCCACGAAACACCATCTACATAGAAAGAGCTTAATTGTTTCGTGGCATAGTCAAGAGGAATCAGAAGCCACCACCAAGTCTTATATACACAATCACAGGGTCCTTAACTAATTAATTATGGTGATCTATCGCTTGGAAGAGTTTTTGAGGAAGGAATTAGTTGCTGAAGATTTACCACAAACACTGTATACACCAAACCCGTTAATGTTAGTAGCTGATTGGTTGATACGCCACTATACTGTGTGTGTAAAATTGTATGATGATGAGGAGGAGATTGTGGGGTAGGAGAAGGAGGGGAATGGAGGAGGAGGAGGATATGGTGGGGAAGGAGAAGAAGGAGGGGAATGGAGGGGGAGAGGAGGAGGAGGGTATAGAGGGGAAAGAGGAGATGGTGGGGAAGGAGAAGGAGGAGGGGAAAGATAATATGGTGGGGAAGAAGAAGGAGGGGAGGAGGAGATGGTGGGAAAGGAGGAGGGGGATTGGTGGTGATTTTAGTACTGGGGAAGTAAAACGATGAGACGCCTTCCTAACCCGTCAAAAGAATGTACTACCTACCAATATCATCTCTCTCTTGGGGGATGTTATGGATGAATAAGTTAGCATTATTATTATTTGATTAATCGTAATTTTCGTCCAAAAAATATATCACTACATAGGTTACAGATAGAAAGAAATATATGGAACTTTAATCACCCAATTAATCCTTGCTAAGAATACCTATGATATGGGCGAAACTAGCTTGTATTTTGCTTTAATTTTCGTCCAAAGTGTATTCTTCTAATTAACGTTTACGAAAAGACTACCTATACATAACTACAGTATAATAATAATAATAGGTTAAAAAATTGTGTTGCTACAAATTCACATCTACTTAATGGAGATAGTATAGTTTTGGTAAATTGGAGCAACTTGATTCCTCCAAAGTATACCAGGAAGTATACTTTTGGTAAATTGGAGCGACTTGATTCCTCCAAAATATACCAGGGAAACAAGGCCAGGATAACAAACAGAAATAATGGTGTCCTGTTGCTTGGAATAGTTATGAGGACAATCAGTTGTTGCAGATTTACCAACACTATTATTTTATTCTACCCAGTTAAACGTTTCACTCTTAAACCTCATCGATATAATATGTGTGTGGGACGAGGAGGTGGGAAGGCGGATCTCGTAGTGGTGGTGATGGTGGTGATGTTATTGCTGTGTGTGTGTGTGTGTGTGTGTGTGTGTGTGTGTGTGTTGGTTGTGTTTTTATACCGCGCAATGCATCTTTTTGCTACCTAGGTGTATGCTTTTGGACAGTGTGTGTGTGTGTGGGTAGGTAAGTAAGAAAGAAAGATGGGACCTGGGAGACTTACTTAGGGGGAGGGGAGGAGGTGTTTGGGCATGTAGGAAAATAGGTAGGTAGGTAGGAAGGAAAATATGGGAAAGAAGCTTGAGATATTGTGTGTTAACCTTGATGTATGGGCAGGGGAAGGGTTAGGGTAGGGTAGTAAGGAAGGAAAGAGGGAGGGAGGGAGGGACTAGTTATGTAATGTAGGCCTATCTTATTATAATATGTAGTTGTATACCGTATGATGATGTATTTATAGAATTGTATACTATAGATCGATGTGAAGTAAAGAAAGCTATGGGTCGCGGAATTTTAGGTGTGGGAAGATTTGCATTAAACAACATTATTCATTCATTTGTTCATTTATTTATTTTTCTGAGAGTATGCGTAGAGGAAGTATAGTTGGGAGGTTTTTATGTATCTGTTTTTTTTTATACCCTTCGTGTGTGTGTGTGTGTGTGTGCGTGCGTGTTGGTAGCTTGAGCAGTTTGGTTAGGTCAGGTCAGGTTAGGTGGCTTGCTTCGTGTGGGCTATATGAGTTTGTTATGCATGGGGTGGGTAGGTACTAGGTAGGTAGGTAAGTAGGTTGGTTGTTTAGGAGGGGTTGTAATAAAGGAGTTATAAGCAGGGAAGGAGGGTAAGGAGAGGGTATGGGAAAAGGATGGGTGGTTAAGTAAGGGGATATGAAGGAGGTAAATGATGAGATAGAGGACAAGTGGTTGGTTAGGAAGTGTCAAAAAATCTTGAAAAGGGATTGGGGGTTAATAGAGCCTGGTACCTTTTTTATGAATTTATCTATGAGGACCAACCATATTTAAAAGGGGGGAGTGGGGGGGGGGTGATGTCGACTAACTTTGAGGCTACAGATTCCTCCAAACATTACCACAACACAACACAATGAGTTTTAGTTCACCTCAGTGTTTGGTAGAATTTAAAGTCTCCAATTCACAAACAGACAAATATAGTATCAGTTCCCTTAAGATAACAAAGATGCATTATTATTATTACATACCAGACCAGAGGGGCATTTGTATGGGTGTGCTGTATAGATGTAGTTTCTTAAAAGGATAACGTTAGAGCATTGTTTGGTGTGTAGGAGGAGGAGGGGGATGTTCTGTGATATAGGATACAGCTTCAGTGCCTGTAGGATGAACTAGAAGGAGAAGAAGGAGAAGGTGTGGTGGTGGAGGAAGGTGTGGTGAGAGTTGAGGGGGGTGGGTGGGACACAATTCTAAAGTGATTCTCATTCGGCCAAAAAAAAAAAAAATTGTATATAACCTATAGTTGTGGCCATGATGTTTCTCGTTGTTGCTGTTGTTGATGTTGTTGTGATACTCGGTTGTGGAGAGAGAGAGAGAGAGAGAAAGTAAGTAAGTAATTATGTATCTCTAGAGCATTTATAAAGTGAAGAGAGAGAGAGTGAGAGAGAAATTTTGTACATCTCTCTAGCTAGCATTTATATAGTGAAGTGTTGATGGGAAGCGAAATGTCAAGGTAACTTTATATTGAGTGGTAGGTGGTTGTGGGTGAGGGGGTTGTCACACTGTTTGGTATTTCTTTCCGTCTGTACATTTTCACACGTCATTTCCTAAAGGGGAGTGCTGACAATTCCTCCAGACTATGCCAGAAGACTAGTGACCTCATTGATGATACTATTAGGGGGTCAGTTTCATGGCATAGTTATGAGGGATCAGTGACCTTACAAAGTGTGGGACGAGTTTTCCAAAGGCACTCTCACACTGTGGAGAAAAAAAAAAAAAAAAAAAAAAAAAAAGAGAGATAGAGAGAGAAAGTCACAAGAAGAGGAAGATAAAAAATGATGTAATGAAAGGAAAATCTTACAGTGTGACAGACAACCTTACTCTTTCCCTAAAGTTATGAGTGTGTGTGTGTATGTGTGTGTTCATTTTTTTGTACCGTATAACATTGATGAATTAGTGTATTGCAAGTATATAACTCCTATTATAAGAAGCATACCGTAGTACGTAATGTGTGTGTGTGTGTGTGTGTGTGTGTGTGTGTGTGTGTAAACTCGTCGGGTGCTATCGTGGGGAGGCTGAATTCAGGAAGTGTTGTTGTATCATAGTTATATTTTTATTTTTTTATTTATTATTATTATTTTTAATTTTTCGAGGTACAACACAGGATACACATTATTGGTATATAGGTGTAACACAGAAGGAGGAGGAGGATACACTGTAGTTTTTTTTTTTTTTTTTTTTTTTTTTTTTTTTGTGGGGGGGAAGACTTCAGGAACTCGTTGTGTATCGTAATCACATTTATTTATCTTTTTTTGTATTAATATCGTGGGTGTAGTAGGAGGAGGATTGCGTCATAAAGTAAAGTAAAGTATAGTTGAAGGCACCATTTGACCCGAGTCGTATAGTAAGTAGCCTTTTTTTGTTGTTGCTGTTGAGAACGTTTTTTTTTTTTTTTTTTTTTTTTTTTTTTTTTTTTTTTTTTTTTATCCTTAACTGCTTCCGAGTATATAATAATAAAAAAGAAAAACAGTACCACCCACACATCATCATTAGCTAAACGTTGTCAATAAGGCCCCCCTCTCACTCTCCCAAATGGTGTCTTCATCTGGTCCTCGTTCGTTCGTGGCTGTTGATTTGACGGGGTTTGTTTGTTGTTGGGGGGAGTTGTAAGCTTATGAAGATGTTCGCCTCAGTGTAGCTATGTAGGTAGGTAGATGGATGGGTGGGTGGGTGGGTGGGGAGGATGTATAGGTGAGATTTTCTAGGGAGGAGAAGGATGGGGGGATAGTGGGGTAGGTAGGTGGATGGATGGATGGGTTGGTGGGTGGGGAGGATGTATAGGTGGGATTTTCTAGGGAGGAGAAGGATGGGGGGGATGGTGGTTAGTGGGTTGGGGACGTGTAGCTTGTTAGAGGATAAGAAAAAGGATGGACGGGAGTTTAGTTATTGGGAAGGGTGGGAGGGGAGTGGTGTGGTATGTTAGAGGGGATGGAAGTGAAATGGTGTCTCGCTTTTAAAGGGAAGGGAACAGCAGTGAAATACTTAAAGGGAAGGGAGTAAGAGGGGGTTTGGTAGGGATGAAGGGAGGGAAATGATTTGTAAAGAGGGGAAAGGAAGAGATGGAGACTGTTACTATAAGGGGTAAGGTCGGGAAGGGACGTCTAGTGATGTTATAGAGGGTGAGTGACAATGAAAGGGAGGGTTGTAACACACTAAGTATACTGTTGTGGTGTGAGGCCATTTATAATGATGTGTCACGTACACTTAAACACCAACAACTGGTGACTACTAACTAACAAGACTTCATTTGCCAAATTGTGAACAATATAGTAGCGCTTCCACAGTAACTGATCTAGACTAGTCGTGTATTATAGCACAGTATTGCTAATAAACTAGAGCGAACCTCTTGCTAGTTTCATTTTAGTAGCTGGTGTAGTGTAGTCTTTGATACCATGGTAGTAGTGTTGGGCAGGGCAGGGTAGGGCAGGGCAGGACAGGGCAAGTGCAGGCCAGGCATGTGGTTGTCGTGTGCGGTACAAGACAGGCAGACAGACAGACAGACAGGCTGGCTGCGGTGGGTGGCAGGCTGTGGCAGGGCAGGCACGGCGTTCACAGCCCACTTTGTTGCAGGTGGCTGGTACGGACGGCGCCAGTGTGATGTGTGTGGCAAAACGTTATCATCCAAGTATGCTCTGCAGGTGCACATACGTGACGTGCACACGGAGGTGCGTCGTACCTTCACCTGTACCCTGTGCAACAAGGTGTACGCCTCGCAGAACTCTTACCGTGTGCATATGAGCATCAAACACCGCCAGCAGCACCAACAACAACAACACCTTCAACAACCCCAACAGGTGCAGCAGCAGCAGCAGCCACAGGCACACCACCTGCAACAACAGCCAGTGTCTGAGTTGCCTGATGGGCAGCTGTGAGAGCGTGGGCGGGCGCGGGCTCAGGGTGAGAGGTGAGGGGCGGGTGACGGTGGCGGCGGCAGCAGGTGGGCTGACGAGGATGTTTTCTGTTCGCAGGAGAGGTGGGTGTAGGCGCTGTGGCCTGCCCACTGTGCCGTGCTGTGCTGCCACGCCCTCACCTGCCCGCCCATCTCCGCCTCCACTCCCGCCCGCGCCCTCAGACCCACGCCAACGCCCTCCAGTGCCCCTTCTGCCTCAAGAAGTACTCGACATGGAATTCCCTCAAGAAGCATAAGAGTGTGTACCACCGTGAGCAATCCTGGAATGCTCGTGGCTTCCAACGTATTCTGGAACGTGACAAGGAGAACACGTGATTGTCACACCTACACCCACCGCTGCCCTCGCTGCCACCACCGCCGCCGCCGCCTCTGCCGCTGCCGCTCGTGTGCCGCCCGGGCCACAAGTGCCATGTTGTAACGCTTCTCTGCCAGAACAATTCCTACACTCGTGTCTTTGTGACGCCACAGATCACGCCAAACAACCTCATCTTTATGTTCAAAACTTTTGTCTATACTGACCACAGATGTAAAGAATATAAACTATACTTTTTATGCCAAGATTATTTTGTATATTTAAGATTTTACAAGAGAAGTCCTCATTTATATTAACAGAATTTTACTTTGAGACCAAACGAGGATGCATGCGTTGTTCCTGACGCATTAGGATACTAGTCGGCTTAGCCAGGTGTGCTAACATGTGTAGAAGTAGTTGTGCTTTGTAACGATGCTAGTGTAGCTCTAGTCCTACCTCAACAATAAACTGGTGAAGCCATTGTTATGTGTGTGTATATAATGTTACCTATATCTACCTTCACCTCATGACACTAGTACACACCTCACTCACTTACTTAGTTACCTTACCTTCACCTCATGACACCAGTACTCACCTCACTCACTCACTTAGTTACCTACCTTCACCTCATGACACCAGTACACACCTCACTCACTCACTTAGTTGGTTGGACGTCATGAGAATACAGTAGCTCCTCAATATCCAATGAATAATTACTTGTATTCAAAACAAACTTCATATTGTATTCAGTCACTCATTGAAGACAACCACATTTTATCCCAAGCTTCTGTTATTCATTACTTTATACAGACTAAGTTATTTAGTAAGTCTGTTAAAAGGATAGTGCTAAATATATTCACATTATATAGAGGGCCTACTGTAATAGATTCACTCAGTTTAAGTTAACAGATTGTCTGACTTAGGTTGGCTACAATAACATCACGTAAGGGTAACAGTTTATATATGAACTTAATGATACTAATTTCATATTAATTTTACATTAAAATAAATAATACTAACTTCTATAACACAGGACTTGAGAATAACACTCTCTTTAGACGTGTTCAGTTGGCTAGTCTTCAGTAGAGTATCTTTCCATAGTGTACAGTTGTGTTGTTGTTGTTGGTGGTAAATCTACTGCAACTTATTCCTCCAAACTATTCCAAGCAACAGGATGCTATAATATGATATCCTTGCTTGCTGTTTCCTGTCATACTTTGGAGGAATCAAGACACTCCAATGTACCAAAAGTGTTATTCCCCTTAAAGAGAAAGGTCTACTATTCACATCAGTACAAGTTGAACCTTCATACTAATAACCTTAATTAGTTAGTTAGTTGGAGATTTTCTTGTTGGTTGGTGAATTGGAAGGTGTCAGAGTCCTCCAAACTATGCCGCGAAACTGATCCCCTATTAGTACCATTGAGGGCATCTGTTTTCCTGGCATAGTTTGGTGGAATCAAGAGACCTTTCAATTTACCAACAAGAGAATCACCCCTTAATTAATACCTTCTTTCTTACCTTCATGACATTAACCACACCAATGTAACACAAACTTATATTTAATAACACCAGGACAATAAGGGTCTTAATAACAGTACTATATAGTTACCCTTACAAGTACACCAGGTAACACCACCCTTAAGGGACCCTGTGATGTTGTAAGAATATTGCGGGTAAATGAGTCCTTCAAATATTATCACGAAACACACACACACACCTATATGGAAGGAGTGCGTTTCGTGGCATAGTCAGGATGAATCAGAAGCCTCCAATTTCCATACACGATCACAGGGTCCTTAATTAATGGGAAATTCTCTGTTTGGTGTATTGGAAGGCTACTGATTCCTCCAAACAATGCCACAAAACAGACACCCTCCTCAATGGTAATAGTAGAGGATCCGATTCGTGGTATAGTTTGGAGGAATCAAGAGACATTGCAATTCACCAACAAAAGAATCTCCCATAAGGAAAAATACTTCTTGTGACTATAGTATTTGACTGAGAGATTTGTTTACTTGTAACAGGTCCACTTTTAACAATATTACCTTCCAACTTGACTACTGTAAGGGGAGAGTGTCTTTTTTTTTTTTTTTTACATATCTGGGGATACTAATATTATCCTCCAGTCAATGCCAGATAACAAAATGGGCCTCAAGTATTATCAAGAGGGGATCTGTTTCGTGTGGCACTGTTGGGAGGAATCGATAGCCCCCTTCCCTCCCTCCCCCCCCCCCTCCCTCTCCAATTTGACCACATGAAAGTATCCCTTAAAAAAAAAATAAAGAGTGTAGTCAGTCAGTCAGTATTACTACCCAAATAATTAATTACACCATCCATACCTTGTCATCCTTCAAACTTTGGTTTAGTAAGGGTCGTAGGCAAGAACTTTCATGGTGTTAACGATGGCTCGGAACCTGTACGATGGCTATGTTGAACGTTTGTCTATGGAGCCACCGTACCTGTACCACACCACAGTAAACACCACCGATATTCTTAACTACGACGACTCAACCACAGTGAGTGACACAACAGTTTAGTTTACTTCATTTTTTTTTAGTCCTTTGTTCCCTTGTTTACATTAAGGGGGTTAGTATAGTGTTGGTAAATTTGGAGCAACTGAATCCTCCAAACTATTCCAAGCAACAAGCCACCATTCGTTTTGTTGATATGGTCCTGTTTCCTTGCATACTTTGGCGGAATCAAGGTGCTCCAAAATACCACATTTATACTACTCCTTTAAGGGGAGTTAAGTCAATTGGAGGACTAGCGAATCCTTCAAACTATGACACTAAACCACAACAGATCCCCTTTTACTAACACTGAGCCGGACATCTGTTGTTTCGTGGCATAGTTTGGAGGAATCACACACCTGCCAATTCACCAACAATAGAATCTCCCCTTAATAAAAATCATCTCCCTTTCCCCCCCTCGTCACACCAATATACCCAACTGCCCCAGAAAGTAAGAAAAGGAAATTAATGTGGTAGCAAACTCCCCTACCTAGCCTGTCACCTCAAAATAGTATACAGTATAATTAATATATATAGTGTAGTAACTGTGTACCCTTGTGTGTGTACAGTGTTGTCGGTGGTCGTGTCAACAAAGAGGAGTGTGTGGCCAGGTAGAGGACACATAGAAAAAGAAAACAAAACAAAGAGGAATATAAATAAACGTGGGAGTGAGGAGGATGGATACTTCTTTATTGACGGAAAATTTGAAGGGCCAGTCAGTCCCCTAAACTATGTCACCAAAAAAACATATTGGAGGGACTGTTTGTAAGGGGGAAGTACAGAGTTGGTAGGTAAATCTGGAGCAAATGATTAGTCCAAGCAACAGACCACCATGCATTACAATTTGGTAATCTGGTTCTGTTTCCTGGCATACTTTGGAGTTTGGAGGAATCAAAGCACTCCAATGTACCATAAATATACTATCCCCTTAAAGTTAATCAGAACATGTTTGACGTAAATGTAACCCAAGTTGCTACAAGATGCAATAAAAGTCCTCTAATAATCTCCTAACTTGTCACTGTCATGTGTAATTGACAGATAGTGATAAGTTTTGTTACAAACGTAATTTTGTATTTAAGTTGTGGCACCAAATTAATGGGGACGTCAAAATGATCAATATCGTGATTGAGGAGTTACATGTTCATGGTTGGTAATACTGTTGCTTACATGAAAATTTATAACTTTTGTTCACGTTAGTTTAAAAAAAATGACGTGGTACAAATGAGTATATCTGAATTTTTTATAATGTGCCTGTAATGATTATGGAGTTGCTGGAGGAGGTGAAGTAATCAAGACAGAGATTGACAAACTATAAAGTAAGATTCTATTATTATATTGTACTGAGGCCGAGCCGGTCGTCACCTACTGTACACACAAATCGTCCCCCCCCCCCCTGGCCACAACTCATTGTATACATTGGCTGTGTTGTCTGGTCACTTGCAGGGGCCGGCGGCGTGGTCTTGCTGTACGGGGCTGGTGGTGGCGCGGGGGCGGGGCGGGGCGGGGCGGGGGGCGTTAGGGGCGAGGCGACACCCTGGCAGTGTGAGTTCTGCCACAAGTACTACGGTTCCAACAACAGTTTACGCAACCATCGCAGCGTCTACCACCGCCGCCAGATTCCAGGGGAGGCCAACCACGGAGGCCGACCTTCACACCTCACACGACCCCCTCCTCTCCTGCCCCGCCTCCCACACCAGCCGCACCCAGGGGCCTTCCCTTACTCTATGGCCACCTCCGGCACCAACCCCCACCAGGAGATAGGACCCCCCGCCCCGTCCATCTAGACACCCACCCCACCCACTACCACCAACACACCACCACCAACACTGCCAGTACGACTAACACAATTTTAAGGTCCTAAAAGTTAACATTGTAGTAGATACATTTAATGCATACAGTATACTTTAAAGGAGCTACTGATTACTTCAAATGATGCTGGGAAACAGACGACCACAGTATGACTAGAAGTGAATCAGTTTCCTAGCACAGTTTGGAGGAATTAGTTTCCTTTTAAAAGTCCCTCATTGTCTATTATGATTTTACCACACCCGATCATCCATACAAACTCAGAACAACACCATCTTGTATACATATTAAAATCTATAGATAAGGCCGGTGGTTCTAAACTTTATTCCTTGACTGTACATCATTACACATCTCGACATTACTGTACACACATGATCTCGTTAATGACCACATCACTACCACCAAACGTTGCTAATTCACATCCCATTACACACACACACACACACACACGCACACACACTCAACTTCATTTCATAATACCCACACTTATTCACTCACCCACACCTCGCACCAAGCCTCAGTGAACCACACCCTCTGATTTCATATTGTCTTGATCACACACACACACAATCACATATCACATTATCCCCCCCTCCACACACACACACACACACACACTTATCACATTATCCCCCCCTCCACACATACACACACTCACAATCATCCAACCCCCCACGTATTATCTATCCCCCTCTCAGTATGTCATTCTTACTCTTATCTCAACACCTCGCGTTTCCCAAGTTATAGTAATCCAAATACTTGCCTTTGATTTTAAGAATTTTGCCTTTACGACCGAGGGTTTGATTACTTTTACAACAGCTATTCATCTTTCCTTAAGGGGACATTACTGTGTTGGTAAATCTGGAGCAACTGATTCTTCCACATAATTTCAAGCAACAACATACCACCATTAATATATTTGCTATTTTTCGGTCCCTTTTCCTGGCATGCATACTTTGGAGGAATCAGCAGCCCTCTTAATTAATATATTCACCAACAAGAGAAGCTCCCCGTAATTTCTTTCTACTACACGTGTCAAGTACAAGACTGACTGCCTACCTAATTTTAACGACTGCTTTGTCATTCCCACACAACTGCCTCTGACGTTTCAATTCCACACCTGTCAATCTAGGCGTCACCCTCCACAGTTGTCTCATAACGTCACTATCGCACGTCTTCCCAAACCTGTCATTCAGAGCAGGTGTGTGTGTGTTTGTGTTTTCTTTTCCAATCATTAACACACAGTAAATGGTACTCATACTTATTGTTTATTTAGGGGGAATATTTGGTACACACACACGTACACACACACACACACACTTCTCTTTACTTCTCTTTGGCTTATCAGTTACTGGGTAAAGATAAAGATGTTGGTTGGTGGACTGGAGACTGTTGTTAATTCCTCCAAAACCACTTCAAGAAACACACCGTCTCATTCAGTGTTGTTGTCTTGTGGTACAGTTTGGAGGAAGCAATAGCCCCAAGCAAGTTAATATCCAACAACAACAACAACAACAACAACACCACTTTACTCCCTGTCCTTCAGAATGCAATGAGTATCTTCTGTCACTTCACAAGCTTGGTAACTAACTATTCACTCCAATTTCACAGACAGTTGTGATAATGGGCATTCATAACACTTGCTTGATTTGCTTGTCATTACAGTTTCATGGCACTTGTTTGCTTATCAATACAGTTTCCTAATACTTTCCTATACCAGTATCATGAATCTTACTTTGCTTATCATTACAGTTTCATGGCACTAGCTTTTTTTTATCATTAAGGATATATATTTTTTACCCTTGGTTATTCAGAATATACAAACGGTTGTCATTGGCACCATTCATTCATCTTTACATGCAAACAAAACATTACAGTTAGGATATTCCTCGGCTCAATGCAGATTTTGAAGTATGATTTATAGATACTTAAGAAGTAAATATTGTAAGGAAAATAGACCATATTAAGGTGATTTGACGGTACAATTAAGATGGTAAAATAAGATAGTAGTTTCTTGGTTTGATCTTAAATGACAAAATGTTTTTATTGAAGTTGCATTTAGCTGAAACGTTCGTATGATTTATATGATTAATATTGACAACAATGCCTAGATTTTAATTC
>JAWQEG010006636.1:20000-22500 GCA_033782935.1 Petrolisthes cinctipes | reverse complement strand
GGACGTGTGTGTGTGTGTGAATAGTTAAAGGACGTGTGTGTGTGTGTGAATAGTCAAAGGACGTGTGTGTGTGTGTGAATAGTTAAAGGATGTGTGTGTGTGTGTGAATAGTCAAAGGACGTGTGTGTGTGTGTGAATAGTTAAAGGACGTGTGTGTGTGTGTGTGAATAGTTAAAGGACGTGTGTGTGTGTGTGAATAGTCAAAGGACGTGTGTGTGTGTGTGAATAGTCAAAGGACGTGTGTGTGTGTGTGAATAGTCAAAGGACGTGTGTGTGTGTGTGAATAGTCAAAGGACGTGTGTGTGTGTGTGAATAGTCAAAGGACGTGTGTGTGTGTGTGAATAGTTAAAGGACGTGTGTGTGTGTGTGTGTGTTGTCCTTGTATGTGTCCACTACAAAGCGTCCGTGTGTGTGGTGTATCCTCTGGTTCAATAACACAAATATTTCAAACATATTATAATATACTGTACACCATATAAATATTAAATGGTAAATAATAATATAAAAAATTCCAATCATATAATTTATTGACTGGCATCACGACGAAATAAAAAAAATTCACAGCCGCCGGTCGATTGTAAACCAAAACGACCTCACAGAATACTGGGTAGTAGGGTCCAAATAGCATACGTTTACCACCTAATGTTTCATATTATACTCCAACAACTGTCCTGGCTAAGTTTTGTGTTATGTGTCCAAACCGTTGTGAGTTGTCAGTAACCACCAAGTACCTATACCTACCATTCCCACTTTTAAACAATTATTATAAGTGAAAACAACATATGCTGTCGGTGGCAGTGGGGAGTGCCCTGTAGCGAACAGCATATGTTGTCAGTGGCAGTGTAAGGGTTAACATTTATTACTGAATATTAACCTTTATTAACATTTATTACTCAATATTAACCTAATTATTAACATTTATTACTCAATATTAACCTAATTATTAATATTTATTACTCAATATTAACATCAATATTAACCTAATTATTAACGTTTCTTACTCAATATTAACCTAATTATTAACATTTATTACTCAATATTAACATTTATTACTCAATATTAACCTTTATTAACATTTATTACTCAATATTAACCTTTATTAACATTTATTACTCAATATTAACCTAATTATTACATTTATTACTCAATATTAACCTAATTATTAATATTTATTACTCAATATTAACCTAATTATTAACATTTATTACTCAATATTAACCTAATTATTAACATTTATTACTCAATATTAACATAATTATTAACATTTATTACTCAATATTAACCTAATTATTAACATTTATCGCTCAATATTAACCTAATTATTAATATTTAGTACTCAATATTAACCTAATTATTAATATTTTTCTTTGCAGCAATATTAACATTTATTACTCAATATTAACAAAATTATTAACATTTATTACTGAATATTAACCTAATTATTAACATTTATTACTGAATATTAACCTAATTATTAACATTTCTTTATCAGTAATTCTAATTTTTCTTTACAGCAATATGGGGACTTTGTAGTAACCCGATATTTCAACTCCAATGGGGAGGTGGTGGAGGAAGAAGACGATTGTTATTATGAATGTAGATATGCTCCTTGTACCAATATGGAAAAAGAATTGAGAGAATTTTCTATATGTGGAAGATGTCAGGTGAGTTGATAGAGAGAGAGAGAGAGAGAGAGAGAGAGAGAGAGAGAGAGAGAGAGAGAGAGAGAGATTGTGTGTATGTGTGTGTGAGATAGATAGATAGATAGAGAGTGTGTGTGTATGTGAGAAGATAGATAGAGAGTATGTGTTTGTGTGTGTGAGAGAGATAGATAGATAGAGAGAGAGAATGTGTGTATGTGTGTGTGAGATAGATAGATAGATAGAGAGAGAGAGAGATTGTGTGTATGTGTGTGTGAGATAGATAGATAGATAAATAGAGTGCATGTGTGTGTGTGAAATAGATAGATACATAGATAGATAGAGAGTGTGTGTGTGAGATAGATAGAGAGAGAGAATGTGTGTATGTGTGTGTGAGATAGATAGAGAGAGAGAATGTGTGTATGTGTGTGTGAGATAGATAGAGAGAGAGTGTGTATGTGTGTGTGAGATAGATAGATAGATAAATAGAGTGCGTGTGTGTGTGTGAAATAGATAGATACATAGATAGATAGAGTGTGTGTGTGTGTGTGTGAGAAGATAGATAGAGAGTATGTGTGTGTGTGTGTGAGAAGATAGATAGATAGAGAGTGTGTGTGTGTGTGAGAGAGATAGATAGATAGAGAGTGTGTGTGTGTGTGTGAGAGAGAGATAGATAAATAGATAGAGAGTGTGTGTGTGTGTGTGTGTGAGAAGATAGATAGATAAATAGATAGATAGAGAGTATGTGTGTTTGTGTGTGAGAGAGAGAGAAAAGATAGATAGATAGATAGAGAGTATGTGTGTGTGTGTATGTGTGTGTGTGTGTGTGTGTGTGAGAAGATAGATAGGTAGATACATAG
>JAWQEG010006636.1:10000-12500 GCA_033782935.1 Petrolisthes cinctipes | reverse complement strand
GAGAGAGGTATATGGAGTGTGTGTGTGTGTGTGTGTGAGAGAGAGAGATGTATATGGACAGTGTGTGTGTGTGAGAGAGAGAGATGTATATGGAGAGTGTGTGTGTGTGTGTGTGAGAGAGAGAGAGAGGTATATGGAGTGTGTGTGTGTGTGTGTGTGTGTGTGAGAGAGAGAGAGAGGTATATAGAGTGTGTGTGTGTGTGTGTGTGTGAGAGAGAGAGAGGTATATGGAGTGTGTGTGTGTGTGTGTGTGAGAGAAAAGGCAAAACGTTAATCTTATCTTACAAATTTTCAATGAGTATGTTATAGAAGCACTAGTAACCATTGCAAGAAAACACTATTTGTCATATGTTGAAGATGTTTCCCCATTATATTAAAGTAATTTTTCACTGGTGGACCATAATGAACGTTAAGCATCCTGAGAAAGGAATTCGCCATAGAATAAAAATAGTAAAATAGTAATAATAATAATAATAATAATAATAGTAAAATAGTAATAGTAACAATAATAATAATAATAATAATAGTAAAATAGTAATAGTAACAATAATAATAATAATAATAATAGTAAAATAGTAATAGTAACAATAATAATAATAATAATAATAGTAATAGTAAAATAGTAATAGTAACAATAATAATAATAATAATAATAATAGTAAAATAGTAATAGTAACAATAATAATAATAATAATAATAGTAAAATAGTAATAGTAACAATAATAATAATAATAATAATAGTAAAATAGTAATAGTAACAATAATAATAATAATAATAATAATAGTAAAATAGTAATAGTAAAAATAATAATAATAATAATAATAGTAAAATAGTAATAGTAACAATAATAATAATAATAATAATAGTAAAATAGTAATAGTAACAATAATAATAACAATAATAATAGTAAAATAGTAATAGTAACAATAATAATAATAATAATAATAGCAACAACATTAACAATAATTAATACTAATAATAATAACAATAACAACTAATAATAATATTAAATGATGATAAATACATTTTCTTAATTCTGGAAATGGAGGAAAGTTAAGCAGAGAAACCTTCACTGCTTTGAAACACACAACCAGTGCAATAATGGAGGTTGGAAAATTTCAGACAGAAAATAGGTTTGGTAAATATCGTCGACTTTCTGGGTGTTGTAACTACCATATTTAATTGAGGCAGGGTTTTTGAGTGCGAAAGAAAAATTAGGTTAATGTCTGTCACTTCTACACATACACACACACACGTATACCCTACACTTCTACACACACACACACACACACACGTATACCCTACACTTCTACACACACACACACACACGTATACCCTACACTTCTACACACACACACACACACGTATACCCTACACTTCTACACACACACACACACACACACGTATACCCTACACTTCTACACACACACACACACACACACACGTATACCCTACACTTCTACACACACACACGTATACCCTACACTTCTACACACACACACACACACACACATATACCCTACACTTCTACACACACACACACACGTATACCCTACACTTCTACACACACACACACACACGTATACCCTACACTTCTACACACACACACACACACACACACACACGTATACCCTACACTTCTACACACACACACACATATACATATACCCTACACTTCTACACACACACACACACGTATACCCTACACTTCTACACACACACACACACACACGTATACCCTACACTTCTACACACACACACACACACACGTATACCCTACACTTCTACACACACACACACACACACGTATACCCTACACTTCTACACACAGTCATTTAAGTGTACCGCATTCAAAGACCAACCTACTCAGTTATCAAGGATCAAATGAGAACTTAACAGATAACAACATCTATATACAGGGTTACCAGTAGAGGAGGACTGATATATCCACATGAGTCTCTGGTTAATGTTGACATATTTAACCATTAACAAACTCGTACAGTGTCCTGATTTCATTAAGGGGGGGGAAGTTTTGTGTTGGTAAATCTGGAGCAACTGAATCCTCCAATTAAACTATTCCAAGCAACAACAACAACAGAACACTATTATTTTTGCTCTTCTGGTCCTGTTGTTTCCTGGCATACTTTGGAGGAATCAACAAGGCACTCCAATTAATGTAACAAATAAGAATTACCACCTTAAATCAATCAAAAGAATTTAACTACAGACATTTTACTGAGTAGCCTCGCTGATATTGATGCCTTCTTGCCCTTAACACACACACACACACACAGATAAGGTTATTCACAGAGATAATGACTTTGCACAAATACCCCGAAGATAGTTACGTAATACAAAATAATATATTTATTTTTTTATATTCAAATGATAAGATACACACACACACACACAATTAGATAGTGTGCTCAAAAGAATAGATATTTTTTTCTATATTCAGAAGATAACACACACACACACACACATACGTAGGCTACACAC
>JAWQEG010006636.1:0-2500 GCA_033782935.1 Petrolisthes cinctipes | reverse complement strand
TAGTTAGATAGATAGATAGATAGATAGTTAGATAGATAAATAGATAGATAGATAGATAGATAGTTAGATAGATAGAATAGATAGTTAGATAGACTAGATAAATAGATAGATAGATAGATAGATAGATAGATAGATCAGAATTAAAACATTTCCTCTTGCACAGGTCACCCCAACACTATCCCCTTCCAGGCAGGCCCAAGTCTGGCCGGAGCAGCTTGCAGGAGCCTGAACTACCCAGGCGCTCATGTACTCAAGGCCTACAACACCGTGTCTGCATATGTAATGCAACGAGGTGATCTACACAGGGGCAGAGAGGTGAGTGCGTGAGTGAAGTGCGCTGTCCCTAGGGTTGCCATGACGTGATCTACACAGGGTGGTGAGTGACGTGAGTGAGCTGTCCCTAGAGTGCCATGACTGTAATTATTAATATTGATTTATGTACTGTTATTCTTTCGTGTATTTTTCTGCGACACAGGTCCCTATCTGCGGCAACGAGGTACGGGCCAGGGCGAAGGTGTGTCAGCTAGTGAAGGGTATGGGGCTCGAGGCTGTAGACATGGGTAACCCTCATCAACGCTCGTCACATCGAAAGCATACCCCTCTCATTCTTCCCCACTTGGAAAATACCCCTCATTGTGTCAACCCTGGCTTTTCTCTTCTTCTGGCTTACGACAATTTTTCAGTAAGTTGTAGAATTGTGAAATGGTGTTGTTGTTGTTATAATTTTTAAGTTGTTTTGTCCATCCTGGCTTTTCTCTTCTTCTGGCTTACGACAATTTTTCAGTAAGTTGTAGAATTGTGAAATGGTGTTGTTGTTATATTTCTTAAGTTGTAGATGTTTGAATTGGTGTTGTTTTGTTATAATTTTAAGTTGTAGAAGTTCGAATTGGGGTTGTTATAATTTATTGGGTTATAATTTTTCGGGTTATAATTTTTCGGGTTATAATTTTTCGGGTTATAATTTTTCGGGTTATAATTTTTCGGGTTATAATTTTTCGGGTTATAATTTTTACGGGTTATAATTTTTCGGGTTATAATTTTTAGGGTTATAATTTTTAGGGTTATAGTTTTTACGGGTTATAATTTTTCGGGTTATAATTTTTCGGGTTATAAATTTTCGGGTTATAATTTTTCGGGTTATAATTTTTCGGGTTATAATTTTTCGGGTTATAATTTTTCGGGTTATAATTTTGCGGGTTATAATTTTTCAGTAAGTTGTTGTTGTTGAAATATGTTATGTGGTTGTTATAATTTTTAAGTTGTAGATAATTATACCCTACTCTCCCTCTCTCTCCCTCACTCTCTCTCTCACTCTCACACACCCTGTCTCTCTCTCTCTCACACACCCTGTCTCTCTCTCTCTCTCTCACACACACACACTCTGTCTCTCACACACACTACCACACACTCTCTCTCTCTCTCACTACCACCCTACCACACACTCTCTCTCTCTCTCTCACTCTATCACCCCCCCCCCTCTCTCACACACACCCTCTCTCTCACTCTCTCCCCCCCCCCCTCACTCTCTCTCACACACCCTCACCCACCCTCTCACCCTCTCACCCCCTCCCTCACACACTCTCTCTCTCACACACAGCAACCAAATCTGCCCCAACATTGAACGAGAGAATAACCAGGATTGGGATTGGACCAGATTTATTACCGTGCCCCTGAACAACACCCAAATCTGTCTTGGCTACACTGCTTGTCTGCTGCTCATCGTGTGTTATTTCCCAGGTGTGGTAATAATTTTATATATATACATACATATATATTTACTCACAGTACATGCATATATATTTACTTACACACACACAATATACACACACACTACACACGCACACACTACACACGCACACACACACACACACACACACACACGTAATACACACTCAAGCATACATATACATATACGGTACTCATTCAAGCACACACACAAACACACACACACACATATACATATACATACACACACACACACACGTATACACACACACACACACACACTTATACACACATACATACATAAACTCACACACACACACACATATACATATACATATACAGTACACATACACACACATATACATATACAGTACACACACACACACACACATATACATATACAGTACACACACACACACACACACACACACACACACATATACATATACATACACACACACACACACACTCAAAAATACATACATACATAAACTCACACACACATACACACATACTCACTCAAACACACATTCAAGCACACACACATATACAATACTCATTCAAACACACACACACACACACACACACACACTGAGGTCACCATGACATAACACACACACACACACACACACACACTGAGGTCACCGTGACATAACACACACACACACACACACACACACACATATACGGTACTCACACACACACACACACTTCACAAATTCACACACACACACACACACACACACACACACTGAGGTCACCGTGACATAACACA
>JAWQEG010006635.1:2500-65000 GCA_033782935.1 Petrolisthes cinctipes | reverse complement strand
GTTATTGCACCTTACATAGCTCCCGTCTCTTACACCACACCTACCTCCACACCTGTTACATACATTACTCATACCACACCTACTTCCACACCTGTCACATACAACACACACACCTACTGTATACCTCCACACCTGTCACATACAACCCAAACCTATGTATACCTCCACACCTGTCACACACAACACACACACCTACTGTATACCTCACACCTGTCACACACTGTATATATAACCAAGCCATTGATTTCGTTGCAGGCGTCGCACACATATAAAGTTTAATTAATTAACTCGTGTCCACGCAACAATGACCCTAATATTGATTTCCGTATCGTCAGGGATTCTTCTGCACACACGGGGAGAGAGAGAGAGAGAGAGAGAGGGAGAGAGAGAGAGAGAGAGAGAGAGAGAGAGAGATATGTAATAATATTCTACTGAGTCCTACAAACAATGCCACGACACAAACACAATCTTCTCTTAGTATGACTGAAGTCGTCTGTTTACTTCCGGTACAGTTTGAAGGAATGAGTCAGTCGCCTTCCAATCTGACCACGATAGATCCTCCCCTTTAAGGACCCTGTGATCGTGTATGAAAACTGGGGGCTTCTAATTCCTCCTGACTACACCAGGAAACAAGCTCCATCCATATTGGTGGTGTTTCGTGGCAACATTTGAAGGACTAATATAACACCAATTTTCTCACTACATCACAGTTAAGGACTCCCAGTACAATGGCTCAGTAGGCCGTGTGTTAGGATGACAGTCAAACCAAAATTTATGACAAGACATAACCATAACTCAGGTCAGCCATTTTAGTCCTTATGCCATGACTCAAGGAAAACCCTGATATGTGGGCGTTTAGTAAACATACATCACCTGATTCATTGTGTAGGTTTCTCGTTACCTCATCGTCCCTTCGGCACATCAAGGGTCGTAATAGGAGATATTATATTTCCTGGTTAAATCTCGACAAGTTAAAAAGGAGGTAATATGAACCACGTATGCCTCGATATTTACAAACAACTTTACATACAGTGTTATTAGACTCAGAGTGAGGGGGAGAGAGCAAAACTTGATTTTTTTATTCATAATTTTGCAAGATACTGTACACTGACGATGATAAATGTTATACTGTATGTACACTGAAGATGATAAATGTTATACTGTATGTACACTGAAGATGATGAATGTTATACTGTATGTACACTGAAGATGATAAATGTTAAACTGTATGTACACTGAAGATGATGAATGTTATACTGTATATACACTGAAGATGATGAATGTTATACTGTATATACACTGAAGATAATGAATGTTATAAGCTTCTACAAAAACACCTGTGCTATATGTATAATTCTTTGTATTAGGAAAGGTAGAATATGGCAGTATGGCACTTCACTCACTCACTCACTCACTCCCTCTCACGCCTTTAGTTTAACAGGAATCAATACAGGTGGCCGACGGGAATGACACGAACCGCAACCAGCGATAGAATACGAGAACGAGGGAGCGAGCGAGCGAGTGAGTGTGGTTATCTAAGTGTGGGTGTCAGCCTTGTTATTAATTCATTCTGCTATCATTACTGCTGCAGGCCCCTCCTCCTCCTCCTCCTCCTCCTCCTCCTACTCCCCCAAGGCCTCCTCAGTACGCTTCCAGGAATGGTGCCAATTGATCTGCATGCACAGCTTCAAAGTGTGAGGCAGTGAGTGGGTGCGACAGAAAGTATAAGCCATGAAAATGAAGAATTTGTAACATTTCTCTGTTAATTAATATCTCCCTGTACCCTGTTGATTTGTAATGATAACATTTTAAAGCTCATCTACAATTACTTGAATTTATTAACTATATATCGCACTAAGTGAATAAAAAAATACACATTCAGATTTTTGTACTTCTCATCAAAGTGAGATGCATCTAAATGTCATTATCCATAACAATTTCCTGAGAGAAATGAGCGACTGAGACAATAGATATTTATATTAATTTCTTTTCGAACCGTCTGCATTATTTACACTTTCTGTTTATGGTTAAACAGCCTTAATTTCCTGGAAAACTTGCGTGGTATCCAGGCCAAGCCAGAACTGTAAATCCTTGAGTTTATTACACTACAGCGCACAACAGTCTGGGGAAGTGGCACTGAATGTTTGTGAGAGTGGAGTACTGAGTGCCAGCTACAACGAGAATAACACCAGCTGACAGTAACAGCAACACTATCTGTTACTGACAACATAATCACCTGTTATTGGCATTAGTACCTGCTTTTAGTTTCAATTCTTCCAACTGTTAGTGATAGTAACACCAACATTCAATATAAGTAACCTCAACTGTTAGTCACATTGCTTCCTTGTGACAGAGAGGGAGAGCACCTGCACCAACTCTCCTTTATTACATGTGAAACAAAAAAACAACACGCAATTAATTTTGTTCGGTAACATCGCCACCCAAATTTTTCCTGCAGCTCTGGCCTCTGGTGCCGCCAGCCTTGAATAGCCAGAGGTCGCAGCTACACCAGCCCAGGTCTTTTGTTCCCGCTGAAAAAATCGAGACATTTGTTTTTACTCGCAGCGGGAACACAAATGGATTCCGAGAAATATTTACACATACACCAACGAAAACCTTTTGTTTATATTCTTCATGTTATTTTGTATCTATTGTCGATTCCATTATCATTATACGAATCCGATTACAAATAATTTATACTGACAGAAGTTCTCCCTACTTCTCTTACCCACACTAAATGAAATAACAGGCCAAATATAGATACGAGGAGCATGAGCATATAACAATAGGGTTGCATGCAAAAGAAATAATTAACAGCAGATATTATTTTCTGCAAGAATAAAAATGTTACTCCACCATATTCATACAGTACGTAAGTATTTCTGCCCTCGAAACTGAAGCTTCCTTCCTTCCTCCTGTGCAGTTGTATAACACAAAGACCAAGAAGAAACTCCTCGTCGCACCACTTTCGGGTCCTTCTGTATAGAGATGCAAATTGCAGTGCTCGAAAAGCCAGCACAGCAACTTGAATCGTGGAAAGAACGGGAAAACGCTTTTGTAATGGTAGAAAAAAGGGGAAATGTAGCAGAACAGTCGATGGATCTGTGTTTGTCCGTCTGTCCCCTCAGGCAGGCAGGAGGGAGAGTGAGGGTGAAAGGCTGCCTTGTCCAATGGACGAAAAAAAAAAAAAAAAAAAAATTGTCAGTTACTGAAGACCCGGTGAATGATGCATTAGTGTTGTTGGCAAAGGACAGAGTGGAGGTATCTTGAACCTTCAGTATCTGGAGATGGTCTAATGAGCCTTTCTCAAGTCAGTAGTCATACCTGCAGGCCACGACATCATCAACTTCCTGGTGTTGTGTAAGGGATATTTGAGCATTGCTTTCTCGTCAACCATCTCATATCATACATTTCAATTTTCTGCTCAATGAGGCTTGTCGATAATGATGGGACAAGTTAAACCATAATTAGTAAAGCCTCAAGCATTAACTATATGGATAAACTATTTTTTTTTAAACCTGAGTCATCGTGAGTCTGGTAAATTGGGCCATGGTATTATTATAAAGCGCATTGAAAGACACGGTAGATTCGTGACAGTAAAGCAATTAGTTTATTAATCACGAGTTATTTTTGTCCTACTTTTTAAATACAGTTTAACAATTGTATTTATCCAGTTACCTTTTCATAATGAGTTCTTTTCAAATTCATTCATTATTGTCCGTTTTAATCACATCATGCTCTTTTCTGTTCAACCCTTTTGGCATGCTTTTCAGCCTTCCTTAATCAATTTTCATCCCTATGGCCTCAAAAAAATAGTCAGTTTCTATTCACCTGTGCTAGACCATTACGAATATTAGCCCAGAGCGTCGGACCAGAGCAAACGAGGGGAAGTTCACCTAGTGTTCTGTTTCTCTCACTTGGAAGAAGGGGAAGACATTCGTTCGGTCCTTCCTTCATTTCCTTGTCTCCTAATGAATCAACCACAAAAATCTAACCATACCTAATATAATATTGGTTAAGGTGAATAGGTGATCTACCCTAGCCTAACCCAACCAAACTTGACCTGAGAAATTAACGTGATCTACCCTAACCTAACCTAACCTAATGTAACCAAACCTCACCCAACCTAACGTGAAAAATAGGAAAACACTGAAATCTTTCCTTCATTTCTTAACTCCTCATGAATCTACCACAATAATATAATCAAAATAACCTAACCTAACCTAACGTAACCTAACCTCACCCAATCTACACCTGGAAAATAGGAAAGCATTGACTCGTTCCTTCATTTCTTGTCTTCCACTTGTTGACCCTGGCCCCCTCATGAATCAGTAGTATCGGGCAGGAGTCGGTGCGATTAATCTCGAGAGTCATAAACCAACCGCAATCGACGTTCCTCCGAATTTATTGAGTATGGTGGGGTTGCTTGGGTTGGGTATATAGGTGTGATGGGTTGAAGGTGGAGAGAGGATGGGTGCATGTGTGGGTGTGGGAATTTTCTCCGTAAGGTATTTTACTGGTGAAGGAGAGCTGACAGGCTGGTTTAGATACTGCCTGTTGTAGTAGTGAAATAGAATTATGTTTGAGTGTGTGTGGTGTAAGTTCATAGATTTTTCCCTGCTGGGGTTGGTTCTATAAATGATTGGTTTTCTCCTCGAGGTGAATTTACTGAGAAAATGTGGGAGGCGGGACCTGACAAGAAGCTTTTAAGGATATTAGTGTGTGACCTCGTTGATGGCTTCCTTCATTTCCCTCATTAGAAGAATATATATAGTTGTATGTCGCCTGTAGGTGTTATGTGAAGGGAAAAAAAAAAAAAAAATTCTTGTAGCAATATTCAATTTCTCTAACAATTTATCTGCCTGTTTGTCTACCTCTCTATACATGACATTATCTCTTTCTCTCTCTCTCTCTCTCTCTCTCTCTCTCTCTCTCTCTCTCTCTCTCTCTCCGTGAAGTTTGTCGTCGTCCTCTTTTCAGCCCTTTAGCTTTCACCAGACCTTTCTCCCTTTGCCCTCACAGCTTCTCTTTACACCACCCACCAACTTTGGCTTCCATTTTCTTTGGCTGCTCTGGTAGGTTGGTTGCTCGCTGCTGCTGTGTTCTTTCGTGAATTTCGTAAATGGACGAGTAACTTTGTGTGTTTTTTTTTAACCTGTTTTCCGTACTTTTTTTTTTTCCCCCATTCTCTTCTTTTTTTTTCTTTTCTTGGTGGTAAGGAGACTCGGCGACAACACAACGGGATTTTGTTTGGCGCTAGACACATGCATCCTCTTAGTAAGTTAAGTAAGGCGTGTGATACCTCCGAGAAAACTACATATTTATTATGCTGTAAGGGTTGGAGTATTTTTCTTATACCTTTTGATTTTTTATTATAATATTAGTACGAGTCTGACGTTAATTAATGAAGAAGTGATGCCGCAGGTATCCCGGGTGATAGTCACGATAACACTCTGTGATGGTGGAAGGGATGAAGTCGAGGGTAATACCGCAACATCATCGCTTCATTTATTTATTCATTATATATATATTTTATTACGAAAATGTTCTAGCTGACTCACTGGGTTTTCTTATCTTTTTTCGGCAAATATAATGTAATCCAAAATATAATACAACAAAAATATTTACAACTATATTATAGGTACTCATCTACAACTTGTAAACACTGACCTAACCTGATCCATCCCCTCCCCCTTGTTTGACCTAACCTTCCCCTGACCTCATTTTGCCCCCCCGATCTGACCTAACCTTTTCCTGACCTCATCTTGCCCCCTTGATCTGACCTAACCTTCTAATGATCTCATCCCCCTCCCCCCCAATCTGACCTAACGTTTTCCTGACCTCATCTTGCCCCCCCGATCTGACCTAACCTTTTCCTGACCTCATCTTGCCCCCCCGATCTGACCTAATCTTTTCCTGACCTCATCTTGCCCCCCGATCTGACCTAACCTTTTTCTGACCTCATCTTGCTCCCTTGATTTGACCTAACCTTTTCCTGACCTCCTCCTCCTCCCCCCCCCCTGATTTGACCTAACCTTCTCCTGAGCTCCTCCTCCTCCCCCACTAATTTGACCTAACCTTCTGACCTGATTTCCCCTCACTCTCCTCTGCCTTACCGTGATGTGACCTACCTGCTCGAAAACCAACAACCTGACTTACTCCTCCCTACTATAAATGACCTTACCTCACTCATCCCTACTACATGACCTTACCTCCCTCCTACAGCACCGTCAGTGAGGTGTGGCAAAGGGGGTGGTGTAGTGAAAGACTGCTGAAGGTGAGGTGAGATGAAGGGACGTGAGATGAGGTGAAGAAGGGGGTGATGTGAGGTGTTAATTATAAGGTGAGGTAAGATAATGTGAGACAAGGTGAGGTGAAGAAGGGGGGTGGAGTGAGGTGATATAAGGTGAGGTAAGATAATGTGAGATAAGGTGATGTGGGATGAGGTGAGGTGAGATGAGGTGAGGTGAAGAGAAGTGATGTGAGATATGGTGATGAGAGGTGAGGTGAGGAAAGAAAAGACAGTGAGATGAGGTGAGGTGATGTAGGATGAGATGATATAACTTGAGGTGGGGTGAGGTGATGTGAGATAAGGTGAAATATGGTGATGAGAGATAAGGTAGTGAGATGAGGTGATATAAAAATAGGTGGGTGAGGAGATGTGAGATAAAGTGAAGTAAAGCGAGGTTAAGGTGAAATGAGAGACATTCAATATTAAAACAACACTTTGTATAGGAGTTAACTTTGTTCACATATTCACCACACACCAGTTTTTGCTTATCAACACAAAGAGTCGATATGAAAGAGTCAAGATACTGGAGAAACTCTTGGGTGTGTGTGTGGAAGGAGAGAGTAAGGAGGGAGGGTTGGGTGTGTGTGTGTAAGGATGGAGGGTTGGGTGTGTGTGGAAGGAGGGAGGGTTGGGTGTGTGTGTGGAAGGAGGGAGGGTTGGGTGTGTGTGTGGGGAAGGAGGGAGGGTTGGGTGTGTGTGTGGAAGGAGAGAGTAAGGAGGGAGGGTTGCTAAATGTTCTGGGTCTTATGTATCAATAATTTAGAGGAATGTGGAGGAATTCGATGCTACTCCTGTTCTGAGTTCATATAATTATATATTTTGGTGGAAACAGTAAACTCTGATTCGATGTTAGTGATCTAGGTTATACTGTATAATTATAGTTTGGAGGAATCTGTAGCCTCTTATTCAATGCTACAATTCCGGGTTCATATTTATATAGTTGTAGGAATCGGTATGGTCTCCTATTCAATGCTACTGCTCTTCTGTATCCTCCTATTCGCCGAAGACATGACAAGGCTTTATAAGTGTTGACGGGCGACTGTTACTGCACCAGGCTGAGCAATTACACGGCTCCCTCGCTTGGCTTCACACGCCCTCCGATGGTTAAGAAGAGAACGACCCTGCTGGCTTCCTGACGCTCGTGTTCCACTGATAGCAAAAGAAATAATAATGATAACATAAAAATGTAAACTTAAAACACAAGAATGATGGTGATAGCAACAAAAACAAAACAAATAATAATAATAATAATAATAATAATAATAATAATAATAATAATAATAATAATAATAATAATATTGATAATAATAACAAAAACAAAACAAATAATAATAATAATAATAATAATAATAATAATAACAAAAACAAAACAAATAATAATAATAATAATAATAATAATAATAATAATAATAATAATAATAATAATAATAATAATAATAATAATATAAAAATTGAAACTAACAACACGAGAATAATGGTGAGAGCAACAAAGAATTAGAGGGAACAAAGAAAGAATTGCTCGGGTCGAAAATTATATCGCGGGAGTAGGCAATAAATTCTCAGATAAAAAGAAAGAACTGCCAGGAGATAGAGATAAAGGAGATATTGTCTGGATAGAGAGAAATAATTACTGGGGAGGAAGGGAGATAATACGAGGGCAAAAGAGAAGGGATTGCGTGGATAGATAGGGGAATTTACCTTGATAAAGAAGAATTATTATGCTATTTATTGTTGGTCCGTTGAAGAATGTGGAGATAAAGATTGGAGGAGATAATTTTGGTCAGTTTTGGTTCACGTCTTCTCCTTCATTCATTCTTTAATTCTTCTCTTCCTTTTCAATAGCCATTTCTTTTTCCTCGTTATTTCTTTCAGTTGTTTTTTCCTTCTTCTTCTTCTTCTCTCTCTTTCTCACTCTCTCTGCATCTATATATCTATATATCTCTATCTCTCTCTCTCTATCTAGGCTATCTATTTATTTATCTATCTCCTATTCTTTTGCTTCATTTACCTCTTCTTCATCATCCCTCTGCCTCCTTTATCATGCGTCTCTTTCCCCTCTACCTCTCACTCTCCTCACTCACCTTTCTCTTGCTCTGGGTCATATATCTTTCTCCCTCTCATTTCTTTTGTTTCCACCACTCCGCTTTATCCTCCCAGAATATAACACTTTTCCCGTAACCCATCCAGTTCCTTTCTATATACGGTACTTCTTTTCTTCCTCCTCCTTCACACTTACTCGCCTGCTTAAAGAACATCACTGTATGAGGAGGAGCCAGTAATTATTGACCATATTTCTCTTTCACCTGAAGTAGCAGTAGAGATACGTCTAAATAAGAGCTCTATCTCATATACGGTGTTTATTGTTCTTTAACAATTTTGTGTCAGGTTACTGTTTGTTTATATTTCAATCCATCCGCTGTAGAATTTCACAACATCATTCAGTAAAGGAGAAACGAACACACAACAGAAGACCCCACCGTCATCAGCCTTTCCTTGCGGGACTATTTACTTGCGGAAGGAGAGAAAGAATTTACAACAAGCTACTGGAGAGAATAGGTCTACGGGGAAATTTTCTGGGGCATTCGGAAAGCAGTTACACTTTTCTGACTGGCTCTACGCCAACTGCAAGATGACATTGCACACACACACACACACACACACACACACACACACACACACACACATTCTTAGTCTCTAACCGTTATCAGTTATATATCATCATTTATACTGACAACATGTTCTGATATTTGGTTTCATCAATTCACGTAACCTGCAAAATAGTCTGCTAATTTGAGAGGCAAAATGAGTCATGTGTTGTAGCAAAGTTTAGTGAAACCAGTGTCCCTCTAATTCCCAACAAATTACGACCCCTTGAAGTTGACATGGGTGCAATCAATCCACGGGCCAGGGTCACAGATACACACATGCATGGAAGTCGACGTTGGACGGAGACGATATCGGAGTTTTAATTTTTCGTGGATGATGGGAAACTCGTATCCAGCTGAGTGGGATGGCCTGGAAGAGGAACAGGAAGAGAACGAGGAGGAGTAGGATGAGGAGAAAGAGAAGGAGGAGATCTGGTAGGAGGAGAATGAATTAGATGAAGAAAATGATGATGAAGATAATGATGATGAGACTGAGGAGAATAGAATTGAAGAGGAAAGTCAACACGAAATAGAAAGAGGAAGGAAGATGTATTGTACAAGAAGCAAGAACGTAGAGAGTAAAGGGCAACTTCTTTCTTTCCCAGGTGGTAAGTTAGTCTCGTTTGCTATCCAGTTCTTTTGTTATCCAGAAGGTAAGCTGTACTTCCAGCAACCCTGAATCCTCTAACTCCCTTTTCATTCCTCTTCTCAACCTTCAGTGACCTTTTCTCCACTACATCTTTTCTTCTCTATATTTTCAACATCCCTCTATCATTTCCCTCCCTTCTCTTCCTCTCCTCAACCTGCTGTGCCCTTCTCTCCACTATCCCTCTCCTCCTCTTCACTTACAATATATCTCTCTCCACTACCTCTTTCTTCGCTTTAGCTTGCAGTACCCCTCATTCCAGTAACTCTTTCCTCCCCTAAACTACCACTTTCCTCCCTCCCCCTAGCCTGCACTGCCATCCTTCTCACTCCTCATCCTGCTCTACTCCTTACTCACTTCAACCCCCTTCCTCTCCCCAATCTGCACAACCACCACACTCTCCATTCAACCTATACAGCCCATGATGTCTACTTTCATGCAGCCTTCCCACAGTCCCACTACCTCTCCTATCTCTCCCTTCACCCTACACCACTACCTCCTCCTACTTTATCCTTCACTGGCTTCCTCTCCACCTGAGTCACGTTGCCTTCCACAGCCTCCTCACTCAGAACTTCTAGGAAATATCTTTATCTATATTGTTATACTCTATAGCTGTATAAACTACCTTACGGTGTTTATCTCTTACTACGAGTTACATGACCTAGAGGCCCGAGGCAGGGTGACATTCGTTTCCATTTGCCTTTCTGTACTTATATTTCTTTCTTTCATATTGGCAATTTTTCTCTTTTACTACTACTACAACTACTACTACTACTACTACTACTACTACTACTACTACTACTACTACTACTACTACTACTACTACTACTACTACTACTACTACTACTTCTACTACTACTACTACTACTACTACTACTACTACTACTACTACTACCTCTCTCTCTCTCCCTCTCCCACCGTGTCCGTTCATCTGGCCGAGTTATTCCACCACGTAAATCTGGGCGAATAATATTACTGGTGGAATTACCGAGAGCAGCCTGGCATGTTTAGGATTCATACGGAGGGCCTTCTCTCTCTCTCTCTCTCTCTCTCTCTCTCTCTCTCTCTCTCTCTGTGTGCGTGTGTGTGTGTGTTTTGGACAGTGCAGAGCGGGTGGATATTTATATTGCGTATATTACACCTATAGCTCTGAGTGTCCTCAAGGGAAATGTATGGTCCGTATTCATTAACAATATAATTTCTCATTCATCACGTTCATCCTCGCTGGGATTTACCACCATCACTACCACCACCATCACAACCACCATCACGACCATCATAACCACCACCACCACCACCACAACCACCACCACCACCATAATCACCACAACAACAATCACCACCACCACCACCACCATCACCAAATACCCTGTTACTCTATTGTCCCCTCACCATCAACTCCACAGTGCTGCCATCTGTCAACACGGAATTGGTAAGAATGCATTATACTAAGATCGGTAGTAATATAGCCATGTAGCTCACTGAGGTTACAGGATAATAGTACCCCTTCCCAGTACCACTTCCCAGTACCCCTTATTGTATATGTTGCGTGAAGTGACAATCATCTAACCAGAGACAATAATTTACAAAGGAGATAAAAACATTATCACTGTCCATCCTGGTGCACCGTTGTTACAGAAAATGGATGTGGGAAAACAACATATCTTACATTAATTTGAAGGAACACTTAGATTTAGTATGTGGGTTTCTAAAGTTGAGGCTTCTACAGTCACTATCCAAAGTTTCTCAACCCCCTTTGTTGGCAGGAAGGCGAAGTCAGTGTTAAATTACAGGCTGGATGATCGTATAAACTGGTGTATCGAGTTGGTAATGAGACAGTTTTAGGTTCACTCTCCACAAACCACAAATTCGAAGTGAACCTCATCCTGTCTCGTTACAAATTCGATACACCAGTTTGTCCGAATATCCAGCCTATCTCTAACACTGACATCGCTTCCTGCCAGCCAAGGGGGAAGCGAAACTATAGTGGATCGTGACTGTACTGTACTAAAGATATATAAGGAACTTAAAAAAAAAAAAGTTACTAATAAATCTTTCATAAATCCTTGTCAGCCTCTTGTGACTATATTCTTACCGGTGCTTATTACTTATGTGTGTTTATCCTATTACAGCATGCAAAATAATAGAAAGAAAACAATTCTGTGGGAGCTAATGGAAAATATTCGTACTCTAAAGTTTACAGGCGTTTTTAAGTAGTGGAAAAGAAAGTCCACTCTCCATACTTCACACCTCAACTCCATCTCAGAGCGAACAAACGAACAACTGCGAATTCTGAAAGGTTTACTAACTACCGGCTCTGAATCATACCTTCAATGTCTCGAATCCCGGAGGCGCAAGCATGAGATAGAATCCTTCCCAGTAAGACTCCAACTCAATCTCCCGAGTCCATAGTGGTGGAGGAATCAGGGCCGCATTTATCAAAGTAAACTTAACGCCTAAACTAAAATTTTGTTGGTAAAGTGTTCATTCATACCAAGGACTAAAACCCGGCCCTACTTTGAATTGATAACATAGACTCGTAATGCAATTCAAAAGGAACAATATACTCCACTGTTTAGGAATGAGCCTGAAACACTTTGGTGAAGTCAGTGATACAAACATACGAACAAGTGCGAATTCTGAGAGGTTTGATAAATACCGTCTCTGATACCTTCAATGTCTCGAACCTCGGAGACGGGATGCATGAGACTGATTCAAGCCTTCCAACAGTGGCGGAGGAATCAACCACAGAAACACTCGGAGTTCATCTCAAGGCAAGAACGTTGTGTGATATATCGGTGGTGGATGTCCTCATTATATCTCGTTGTTACTCACATAATTGCGTTACATCTCGTTGTTACTCACACTAATTGCGTTATATCTCGTTGTTACACACACTAATTGCGTTACATCTCTTTGTTATTCATACTAATTGAGTTATATTTCGTCATAGTTTGATGGTGTCAGTGATATGCCTTAGGGATCAATAAATACATGGATAAGTGGATACATAATTATATCCTGCCAATAACTGGTATCAAGATAAGCCTCCTCATTCCTACACTCCATATATAATTATATCCGAAGTGTTAAGAATATCCAGAACAAAAGAGTGTGTTGTCATAGCCCCGTTTACCCAGGATGGAGACCAAGTAATATTATTTTTCATCTCTCTCCCTTCCCTGCATGTGGTATTGTTGTGACGTCAATATCAACTGTGGAAAAAGAGGAATTGTGTTATTAGTTATTGCGTTTATCCAGGTTCATCAAGACGCCGATGAAGACCAAGTGATTGAGGTGAGTTAAGATAAGATTTTTGTTATATATATTTTGTTTTTCTTTACCATTACTAAAACCTCGACATACTGAGGAACCTCCTTAATTCGTGCTAGTGTTTCTTCCAGGTCTAAGAGTTAAGATAAGAGTTCCCTTCATATTTACCTTTACTTAACTAATTCATCCACTCTCCACTACTTCCACCACCAATACCACTCCCCCATTACTACTACTACCATCACCACCACTACCACCACCACTAATACCACTACCACCACCACCACCACTTGCATTCCCACTCCCACTACCACCACCATTCCCCCACTACCATCACCACCACCACCATTCCCCCACTACCACTCCCACTACCACCACCACCAATACTACCCCTACTATTACCACTACCACCACCAATACTACTACTACTACCACCACCATCACCTCTAACACCATCACCACCACCACCACTACCCCCTCTACCTCTACCTCTCCCTCTACAGTCTCAGATTAGGCTGCTGTGGCGAGGGAGGGTTTGGTGGGTGGCTGGCTGGCGGTGAGTGTGGTGAGGGTGACCGTGCCCACTAATGAAGCAGTAATTGGGCCCCACCGTAAACTGTTCCTGTGCTTGGTTGGTTCTGTGTATGTGTGTGTTGTTGTGTTGTGTTGTATGTGTGTGTTGTTGGTTTTGTTGTGTTGTGTTGTTGTGTTGTGTTGTGTTGTGTTGTGTGTGTGTGTGATGTTGTGTTGTTGTGTTGTTGTGTTGTGTGTGTGTGTGTGTTGTGTGTGTGTGTGATGTTGTGTTGTTGTGTTGTTGTGTTGTTGTGCTGGCGGTGGCGGCCTTGTTATGGTGCTCCCCTTTCTGATGATAGTGCTTCTCTGCTTTCTAGTTAATGCTTTCTGCTTATTGCTTTCTCTACTACTGTTTACTCTCATCTATCCTACTGTTTTATCTCATCTATCCTACTGTGTTTTATTTTTACTGTTTTCTGCTGTCCCCCATTTATCCTGCTCTTTTCTCTACTATTTCCTGCTTACTGCTTATTCTGCTGTTTATTCTGATCTATCTTACTGTTTTATTTTTACTGTTTTCTGCTTTCTCCCATTTATCTTCTCTTTTTCCTACTGTTTTCTGCTTTCTGATTATTGTTTTCTCAACTGTTTGCTATCATCTCTCTTGTTCAGGTCCCTACTCTTTTCTGCTTACAGCTTTCCCACCTGCTGCTTACTCTCATCTATCTTGCTGTTCTCCCTACTGCTTATTCTCGTCTCTGCTGCTTAATCTCCTCAGTTCTACTATTCTTACTCCTGCTCCTCCTCCACTACCTCCTGCTTCCCCTTCTTCATACTTCTCTTCCTTTTACTCCCCCTCTTCCTCCACTATCTCCTACTCCTCCTTCTACTCCCCTCTCCTCCACTAAATCCTACTCCTCCTCCTCCTCTTTACTCCCCCTCTTCCTCCAATATCTCCTACTCCTCCTCCTCCTCTTTACTCCCCCTCTTCCTCCAATATCTCCTACTCCTCCTCCTCCTACTCCCCCTCTCCACCACTATCTCCTACTCCTCCTCCTCTTCCTCTTCCTACTCCCCCTCTTCCTCCTACCAGCCAGCCAGCCGATATCTGATCCACCTGCTGTTGGCTCATTACCTCTGATCCCCGGGAGGACTAAGTTTGGCAGACAGTGAGGCAGGCAGACAACAGGCGATACTTCTCAAAGCCACCACACTCCGTCACACATTCTCTCTCGTTCCTCACCTATCTTTCCGTGTGTGTGTGTGTTTGTGTGTGAGCTGGTGGGTGCTTGTTTACATTCGTGTTTGTTTGTTTGCTAGTTAGTTTATTGTTGGTTCACAAGTCTGGCGGCAACTCTGTCAGACTAACAGTGAAGGAGGGGTGTGGTTTGGGGGTCGGGGTTAGCATTGGCGTCTGTGGTTGACTCAGATGCCAGACTTGTGAAGTTTTCCTTGCTGCTTCGACTTATGTGTTTGAATACTTACAGAGGGAAAAAAAAAAAAAATTGTTTTTGTTTAGTTAACAATGCAATGGTATTTTGTGTATGGGAGAAGTCAGACTCCGTGATCAGAGATAAATAATGTATACTAAGAAGCCTGCATTTAATTCCTATACTCTATCAGCTGATCGAGTCGTCTGTATAAACAAAGAAAATGACGATTGAACAACAGGGGAAACTTATTAAAAAGAGTACATTGGCAGAAGAGTCAAAGATACTTCAGTTTCATTTGAACACATTTAACAAACGTTTTCAAAGGACATTAATGGCAATAGAGGGAGTCATTATTGTTCTGGTCTTCTCTGATTGTGATGTCTTAATTAATACAGACATTGAAAAAATTGTCTGAATAATACAGTATCCATCGATTTCATTTACCATCCTGAGTGTTATTCGGTTAAACGCTTCTGTTGCGCGAAATTAAAAAGACTTGGCTTTAATATTAGTCACAAGTGAACACTCTTGTATTATCTGTCAATTGAAAAAGAAGAAAATCAACAATCTATAATATGTATATTGCAAATTTTTCGACGTTCGAGAAATTCCATATTCTTCAAACCACCATTGTCATTTCTCACCACAATATTTCCGTCAATACCTTCGCTCGGACCATGACTTTTCTTGATGGACTGCACCCAAGAGTTCCTCGTTTCTATCTCACAGACAGCTGGAGCAGGAGGACGGAAGGCCGGCGAGGCACACACTGGCGAATCCATCTCTCTCTCTCTCTCTCTCTGGGGTGCGAAAAAATAACCTTCAATCTGTCGCCGAATAGAAAAGATCCATCCCGGGTCTATGGCGAAAAATATTCCTGCTCAATCTGTAGCAGAATAGGACACTTTCCTCAGCGCTCCCAATATTTTTCACACCAGTGCTGGGAAATCTTCTTTTCTATATTCCCGATGAGACTGACTGCCCCTGAGAGACTGACTCCTGGACAGCGAGCAGTGGTGGGATGGGGGGGCGGGGCGACGGGGGGAGGGGGGGGGGATTTCCTGAGCTGAAAATTGGTCTGCGTTTGGCCTTTATGGTGATGCAAAGTGAACAGAGAACCAATCAAGAGCCAAATGGGGAGTTATCCTCTAGGGAAGCTTGGGTGTGTGTGTGTGTGTGGGGGGGGGGGGTGATGATGGAGGAGGGAGTATAGGTAGGAGGAGGGTAAGTTGTGTGTGTGGGTGAGGTTGAGGTGGGTGGGTTGAAGAGAGAAGATGGAGGGGAAGGGATATTGGGTGGGTGAGGATGAGCTGAGTTGAGGAGGGAAGAGGGAGGGTAAGTTGTGTAATGGATGAGGATATGATAAGTTGAGGAGGGAAAAAAATGTTGGGTGGGTGAGGATTGATTGAGAAAGGTATTGATCGATTGATTATGGGATTGATTGATTGATTGATTGACTGATTGATCGATCATTATTAGGCGCCTTAACAGCGAGGTTATATAGCGTTAGGAGAAGGTGACAGAGAGGTGAAACAGCAAGCAGGAAGGAAATAGAAAGAAAAGAGGGACAGTTGAAGAACTGTAAGGTTCTGGCTGGGGCCGAAGGGGCGCCTAAACCCTTGAAATATTACCCACATCACTACAGGCAATACTCCCGTAAGGGGGATTGATTGTGGGAGGAAAGAGATGTTATAGGAAAGGAGAAAGTGGATAATAGGAGGAGAGAATGAATAATCGAGAGAAATCTGATGGCAGAGAGCAAACAAGAGAAGTCAATACTATTACCTACAATAACACAACATATTCCTCTGTGTTGTTGTGTTTGATTGCTCTCTACTGCAGGGGAAAGCTCGTTCTGCTCTTCGTAATGCTCTCTTGGATTTGCCCTCACTGCTGAATATTCTAAATTCTGATAATGTTATGAACCAAGTCAGTATCACCGTCCCTTTACCATTTCCTGTTTATAGATCAGACTCTTCTGAATAAAGGATATTATGTTACATTTTATCTCACAGAGTGCCATCATGCCGCCTGTTGGTATGATTTCATTGCGTACTTCGAGGTTAGTTTAGTTTGCCAGAGTACAAATAAACACACTGCAATAGAAAATGGTGTTTCTTTGAAGGACCATGTGATCGTGTATGAGAATTGGAGGCTTCTGATTCCTCCTAACTGTGCCACGAAACAAGCTCCTTCCATATAGGTGGTGTTTCGTGACAATATTTGAAGGACTCATTTAACTCTAATTTTCTGACTACACCACAGGGTCCCTTAAAAGGTTTCCTATCACTCTCATCCTGTAATTAATATCAAGATTAACTGCTGACGATTTTATTCAACTGAAGAGAAGCCACTGACACTGAAGAGGGTTTGTGCATTTTACTGTAGAAGTGACTATAGCCAATAAGAGCATCAAGAGGGAAACAGCAGAATATTTGCTTCCCTGTCCGCTGCAGCCCTGGGAACATACCCATTCCAACCCACAACACCACCCAGGGTTTTGTGAGGCATAACCCGGCCTGGCAAATTCCTAACCTCGCTGTAATAAACCCTAGATTCCCACTACAATTTGCCACACATCGCGCGTGTTATGGCCAGGGAGGCTTTGTTTGTGCCTCTGTTGCCAGTCTCGTCCATACCGAGGCTGAGGTGGGAGGGAGGGAGAGCACCAGTGTGGGTGAGAGGCTCTGATGTGGAAAGACAGCTTGGCACAGAGAGAATGTTTGCTCCATGCATAACTCAGTGCATGAGAAAAATTTGCATAATACATGATGCATATCTAATGATAAAAATATATGACGTCATTCACAATGTAATTATTCATGAGAATGATGTTTACGCAAGATGGAGAAAGTGAAACAAAAAAACATGCATGCATACATACACACACATGTACATGCATACTATACAAATATGCGTATAAACAGACACGCACGGAGAGAGAGAGATGGTGATGATGATGATGATTTAAAAAACTATAATTGCAATTCTTTTCTGTATTTTACCATCGTCGTATCTCATCTATCCTCTACCCGAGCCACTCCCTATCAGTAATTCTACAACTGTCCCTCCATTCTTTCTTTTCTTTATTCTATACTTTCCCTCGCCCTCATGTACTAGATATCTTAGGAAAACTAAACATCATCGCAATGACAATGTTGCTGTTTGTAAGTCCATCGCTAACGTTGAAACAATCCTGTTAAGTGGAAAGAATATTTGATATATTAGGAGAAAAATCATGTACATAAACAATTTGTGTATTCACTTGGTAGGTATGTATGGAGGTCTTGAGGTGGTAATACGTGTCCTGTCTCAACTCTTACTACGATTGGCTCTAATGTTCCAGGAGAATATATTTCTTCCAGACTTGGTGAATATGCAGCCAGTAATTAGACCTCCTTCCCCAGACGTGTTTCATAATCCCAATGCAGTTTGCAATGAGCCAATTTTCTTTTCCTCTTTCGTTCCCTTTTTCCAGTCAAAGGGTTACGGATACCTCCACTTTGATCTGATATTCATGACTTTTTGGCCATCCCGTCCCTCCTCCTTCCCTCCCCCCCTCCCGACCCCATCCCTCCTCCCCTGTCTCATCACCTTCCCTATTACCCCGCCCCCCCTTCCTTCCACCCCGACCCCGACCCTCTTTCCTCCCCCCCCCCGACCCTTCCCTTTCCTTCCTTCCCTCCTCCCCCCACCCCTTCCGATCGCCAGAGGCAGGTCAGCAACCAACCACCTGGTGTATGCAAATCAGCAGGCACTCTACCCCTGTATTCCACCGGGGTAATTTAGATCTGTGATCATTAATCCATTCGAAATCCAATAAAAGTCGAGCATCTGTTGCGATTTCCATGCCTGGCTGACGGTGGTGGTGGTGGTGGAGGTGGTGGTGGTCGTGGTCGTGGTGGAGGTGGTGGTGGTGGTGGTGGTGGTGGTGGAGGTGGTGGTCGTGTTGGTGGTGGTGGTGGTGGAGGTGGTGGTCGTGTTGGTGGAAGTGGTGGTGGTGGTAGGAGAGAGTGAGGAAGCTGAGTGTGGGAATCTAGCCAGGAGTGTAGGTAAAATAGTAGGGGCAGGGAACGATACCTCCAAATGTCGTACTGTATTCGGAAATGTAATCCTTTTTCTCTTCCCAGGATAGACTCACTAGACTCATTTAGAAGTTGTGCCCACCACCCGGTTAGAGACGCTGAGTTTTAGTGTTTATATTTTCATTATTAACTTTTAGGGACTCCTTCATAATTGGTGACGTTTCGTGGGAATGATTGGAGGACTCGCGAACCTCTAATTTTCTGACTACATCTCAGGGTCCTTAAGATGTAGCCACAAGTGTACCCAACCAAACCATTTACCAAGCAACGAAGAAGAGGCAAGCGTTTGTCGAATCTGCTACATTGTTAGTGTGTGTGTGTGTGTGTGTGTGTGTGTGTGTGTGTGTGTGCGTGCGTGCGTGTGTGTGTGTGTGTGTGTGTGTGTGTGTGTGTGTGTGTGTGTGTGTGTGTGTGTGTGTGTGTGTGTGTGTGTGTGTGTGTGTGTGTGTGTGTGTGTGTGTGTGTGTGTGTATGTGTGTGTAGTGGGTCAATTTACCTGTTGACCTACATACCACTGTGATGCCAATCCATAAGTTAGGCAAGACAGTGAAGGCTTTGATGACGTAATGTGTATATATCCCTGATTAGCTTGGAGGAAGGAATCGGTAGCTTTCAATAAATTCGTCTACAACATCAAAATCTGAGAACTTAATATATCAGAAAAAAAATTAAGTATGGTTTTCCACGCTATCATACGTAGAGAAAACCAATCCAATTTGTTGCCCATGAAGCCATTTCTATTTTGTAAAATGTGAGTACATGTGAATTAGAATTACTGTACTTGGCATCCGAGCGAAGCCATTTGTTACCTCTACTGGCACTTGAATTTAATTTATAATCCGGGATACGAGCGATGGGATTAATATTACCGTCAGGATGAAACACTGCTCACGCAATTATCATAATTTTCACCTGCAACTAATTTTGTTGTGTATGTAAGTGAGGGAATGTGTGTTTTGGGGGCAACAAGGCAGGGAATCACTTCCTCCTCACCTTCACTCCATAGCTCAATCTAACATTCTAACATTCTCTAAGCCTTCCCTACTAACCATCTTCCTTCCTACATATACCATTGAAAACACACACACACACACACACACACACACACACACACACACACACACACACACACACACACACACACACACACACACACACACACACACACGTCTCCTCTCCACGTCCCCCTGTCACATTCCAGCCTCTCTCTGCCACTCCCCTTCCTCCACCCACCCTACCCTAAGCCACCTTAAGAGGGTCATCTGTATACCGCAGTATGGTGGGCAAGTGATTCCTCCAAACTATGACAGGAAACGAACTAGTACCTCGATATATAAGTAGAGGATCTGTTTTGCTTCATAGTTAGGAGGAATCCGTGGCCCTCTGTTTTCTCCCACATGCAACGGAAGGCCGGCCCCTTTAAAACCCGTGTCAGGTCGTCCAAACATATCTGTCGACCTGGTAAAATGTCCACTAATGTAATATCCACCCTAGGATTACCGGGGCTTATCTCGAATAGTTTATATCTCCTACTGCCTTCCTCCACCTCCACCTTATCAGCTAGTGCTCCCAGATTGCAACTTCCATTCCACCCACCCACTCATCCACCTCCTTACCCTTTCTTTCTCCTCCTCCTCCTCCTCTGTATTTGGGAAATCTTTGCCTTTTGCCGGTGTGATTTTGAGATTTTTACGCTTTTCTTTTTACGCTTTTGATGTCCTTGCCTTTGTTTTCTGGGACTCTCACTGTCATTTAATTTCTTTTAAAGTGAGGCATATAATTATAGGTTCTTAATTAAATGCAAGTTACCGGTATATGGAATTAGGATATAATATTCTGACTTCTTTTCTAAATCTGGATCGTGTTTTCATCCTCATCATCATCCTTAGTTCAGTGGAAATGAGACACGAGAAATTAGTATGACTATCATGAAAAAGGATGGCAAAGGATTACAGAGAGGGAAAGAGAAGAATGGATGAATGAATGAATGAATGAATGCGTGAGTGAGCGATTTATCGAGTGAATGGGCAAGCAAGGCAGCAAGCAACAGGCCAATAATTGATAATGAACCTGCAATCACACCACGGTCACATTCAGTATATTAATAAATTATATTTCCTGTATATCTATACCATCACAAACAACAACAACAACAACAACAACAACAATTACAATGCACACGAACTAAAAATCATTCTGTTTTTTTTTTTTTTTTTAACCTCTTCATATTTTTTTTTTCTCGTCGATCCTAGTCATTATACATTTTTCCCCTTATCTTTTTCCCTGCCCTCTCTCCTCCTCCTCCTCCTGCTCTCCCCCGGCCAGACGATCAACATTCCGGCCACACGAGCCAGCTGGGGCTTTAATTACTGAGTTCTGGGTCGCCATTGGTCGGGCTCAGATGGTTGTGGTTCAGTTTTCGCACCCAGAGGGAAGGTGTGTGTGTGTGTGTGTGTGTGTTGAGGGGTTGTAGTTGTTGTTGTGAGCGGTGGAGGAGGAAGTGGTAGTAGAATTTTGGAACCTGCTGGAGTTTTAGTCATTCGATAGAAATAGTGTAACTGTGTGTTGTTTGCATTTCATTCTTCTGTTAGTGTGGACGTGCTGTTCTCAGTGAATGGTTTAAAATACATTCTTTCTTAACTGTATATTATAGGTCTATTGATCTAACTACTATTTTATACCACGACACAAGTCCCCCCTCTTAGTTACATTAAGGCAGTCTGTTTCCTGGCATAGATTGGGGGGGAATCAGTAGCCCCCGCAATTTACCAACAAGAGATCCTCCCAATAACACTTAAGGGGGTGCGGGAGTAGGGGACAGGCTTGGGGGGGGGGACTGGGGGGGGTGCGGGAATAGGGGGACAGGCTTGGGGTGGGTAGAAAGCCTGTCTCCTATTCCCACAACCCCCTTACCCCCCCCAGCCTGTCCCCCTACTCCCAGACCCCCCGCACCCCCTAACCCCCCCCAAGTCTGTCCCCCTATTCCCGCACCCCCTTAAACAACTGGTGATAACAGTTTGCATTTTTTTTGTGACGTGCTTTGCTTAACACTAGAGAAATATATATAACTCAGAAAATCCCTTTTTGTCCAAGAGTGTAACATTTTAGTGACTAGCCATACATTCCTTTTATCGTTGTTCCATAATGTCCAGTATGGTGAAAAAATCCTGTGGTAGAGAGGCTGAGGGAAGAGAGGAACCCTGAAATTGGAATATTGTGGAATGCGGACAAAGGCAAAAATATGGAGATTTTATACAATGTGTAAATCATGAAGGACAGCGAACCAGGCGTGACGCGTTTTAACAGAAGCCAACCCGGTGCCTCCCGTCTGATAAAATGCTAATGTAATGGACAGATAAAATTCGTTCATGTGATTTTTTTTTAGCACGAGTGTAAAATATATATATATATAAAAAAAAAAAGTCAGCGGGCTCTCTAATTCCTAGTACCCCAATTTCCGAATTTATTTTCAGATGATAAATTTTTCGTATGGTAAAAACGTTTCTGCTCGCGACAGATAAACATTAGAGCATGTTATTCATTGGTGTAACTGAAAAAAAATTTGGGTAGCGGATGCTCTGATTTACGTGAACCTTGTGTGTCCCTATTTCCTAATATAGTGTGTATATATAAATAAATGGTAAATTTCTCGCGAAATAGTATTAAAGGTATAGTAAATTATAAACAAAATTGAGAATGTTATGCATTGTCACATCTGAATATGTGTGGTAAGTGGATGCTACTGACTCTTAGGGGTAAAGAAAATTGAGGATATATTCTTTTGTGGTCAGGTTGGGGGGTTACTGAAAGAACGGACAGTATTAGCAAGGCTTGGGAGTATTTTACCGAGGCGACCGTCAGTGAAGGATACAATGTTTGGCAAGTGATTTACAGCCATGTTATGACTCGTTCACATGTTGGCCGTCGACGAAACATAGAGGTGGTCGAGATTTGAAAAAAAGAAAAAAATAATGATGAAGAGAAATAAATAAATTAAGGAAAGGTAAAGTACAGTCAGTATTAGGGTCATTGACGCAGACACACTTAATTAATTAAAGAGGCATTTCAGAATTAAACATCTTATAGTATATATATATATATATATATATATATATATATATATATATATATATATATATATATATATATATATATATATATATATATTTTATGTTTCACTCTGTCTGAGGATGTAATATACGAAAGTACTTACTGTTCTGTCTATTATTTCTCCTGTGGTTATTTTGCATATATATATACATATATATATATATATATATATATATATATATATATATATATATATATATATATATATATATATATATATATATATATATATATATATATATATATATATATATATATATATATGTGTGTGTGTGTATGTGTGTGTGTGTGTGTGTGTGTGTGTGTGTGTGTGTGTGTTAACAAGAGGACACCCAGTAAAGGTGCTCATCACACCTGAGTGGTCCTCTGACACTCACCTCCACCACCACTTCACCTCCCACAGCGTCCCACACTAAGGCCACGTTAAGATGCTTTACCAAATCCTCTTTAGCTCTAAGGACTTCACAGAGCTGCGTGGATGGAGCGTAACTCGATACTCTTGATAACCCAATGATGTTATAGATGTGCTTGTGTGTTATGAAAAATATTGAAGCAGGGACTAAATTGGTCGGAGGGTAACAACTCTAACGACTACACTAAACTGGTTCCACACTTATTCCGTAAATACGATACTAACTCCATGGGAAATCGTATGGCCTAACTGGTACAAGATTATTGCAACACAACTCCAAGCACAACTCCGGGCTGTGTGTTTATCGTTTGTACTTTACCTCTGACAAGTCTGGCTTCCATATTTACCTTTGTGTCACATCATAATATAACATCAAACACCAACAAAAGCGAGTTGATTATTTTATGGTGATAATAATGCACCTGTTCCCTCAACTCGCGCTGTGATTGGTTCTAATTCCTCCTGGGGAATATACTCTTCCAAGCTTGGTGAATATGTTTCCTGGGAGACATGAACTCGGGTTGGCAGTGGTCCATGTGTGTTCAGGGTAAGTGTCCTCAACTTAATTCCTGATTCATATTTAGTTGAGTACAGATTTGTTTCATTCTTCCGAGAGCCTGCTTGGAAAATGCAACATAATGTGGGAGCGGAAAAGCCTGCAAGAGAGGATTCAGGATTCAGGAGAGTTTGAAAGCATCCCTCAGACATTCAGGACGACTGTGTAAACTGTTGATGGAGTCTCACCTTTACAGCGTCACTTGAGCCCCTTCACCCCCACCCTAAACTTGTGGCTTGTGACGGCTCAGGCAGGACCAGTCGCTGTGTTGTGTTGGCTGGTGGGTCGGTAGGTGGGTTGGGGCAGGAGAAGAGATTGGAAGGGTGGGACGTGGCTCCTTCTTGCTGTTATAACCTTGTGTTGATTATGGAGCAAGGGAAATTTTACAGTGCAGTCACTGGTAAAAGTTATGTTCGATGTGAAATAATATAATCGCCTCTTCCGTCTTTCCTACCGAGTAAAAATATGGTTGTCTTAGCCATCACCCATTTTATCGTTGCTGAAAATTATACTTAAAAATAATATATTTCAGTCATAATTCTTGGTGAGGTATAAGTTACTGAGTGGCGTGTTTTCTCTAACTCTCCTAGCTACTCTCCAGGAAATTTATACTCAGTTAACTTTCTTTTAATTTCTTTTACGACCTCTTAAGTGTGATAATCTTCCCTTGCAAAGAAAACGAGGCTTTTCCATGTTAACTTTTTGTGCCTGTTTCAGGTTGTATGATGCTTAGATTTGATTTCCTATTATGATTAATTCATTGTCCCTGATTTTACTACATTAAAGTTTTCCATAATCATGCATGCTTCTATAGATTTTGTACAGACTAAAGCAGACACTTTATCTTGTATACCAACAGACATACAGACAAACAAAGAGACAGAGATAGAAACCCCCAAACCGAATTTAAACAAATTACCTGATAAAAATAAGTCCTTTTAATTTGCCATTCTTTGTCGTACTCTGAGGTATTCTAAATGTTTGAAATTCCGGCACAAATTCTAGCTTTGTTGGCAGGAAAAATCGGAGCCCAGCCCGCAGAGCGTGTGTTTGAAAATTATCTAGTAACAATCGTTCCGAAACGGAGAGGCTTAATTGGGGCGTCCCACTGTTGAGAAAAATAGCCCTGTGTCCTTTAGTGTGGGTTCATTCTTGTGCATATCAAAAGCGGCGGCTGCCTCTCCACCCGAACTGTATATAAACGAGAGTCACGCGTGTGTTCACCTAATTATCATGTGTGTGGGTCTGAGTGTCTGTGTGTGTGTGTGTATGTGCTTGCGTGTGTGTGAGTTCTGTGTTGGTCTGGGTATATACATGTTAATTAATGAAGTGTGTGTATGTAGGTGTACGGAGAGTCAGTGTAATGATCGACTTGTGTTTCCAAAACTCATCTTTGTGTTTTTTTTTTATCACCTAAACAGAACACACAATCTGGATAAAAACAACAACTGGGGCAGAGATGATGACTCACTGGAAATATTATAAAAAATACATAGAGGCAAATACAAACATGTCAAACAGACTGGGATTGGCTTTACTAAACAAACTAGATATTTTTTTTTGCACAAGCCAACAGTAAAACGATATGTATTGAAATAGAATTTTCCATTGTCAGCTCCGCCCTGCCATTTTCTGTCCCTTCGTTGGTGATAAAACTTGAAACTCGTTAACGACTACGACTTAAAAAAAAAATGAAAAAAGGCCGGAAACGTTGGCGTTCGGTCTACAAAAGTTAGTAAAAGGTTACAAGAAACCAAAGTTGGCCACGTCAAAGTGTTTTTGTCGTGGCCAGAACACGAGTCATACAAAGCTGGACAGAATTCGCTAAAAGTTACAGTTGTTTTCCTCTTCTTGCTACACTTCTTCTATACCTTCCCCCCCATGACGGAATAACACCAACTCCAACCACTATAATCTTGTACTTCTTATTTATCTTAGCGATGGGCACACGTTCCTTTTTCCTACATTTTTGCATCTTTACATACAGTATTGGTCTATAATATATAAGAAATATAATCTCATCAAACTATTATTTTTGCAATGTGCACACGTTTCCTATTACCGAAAATTTTGTCCATTTAAATGTATCTTTAATTTACTTACCGTATTGGTGTAAAAAAAAATAAAAAAAATAATCTCATCAAAGTATTATATTTCCTTGGCGGTCACTGACTTATTCTCACTTATGATTTTACTTACTCCCAAACTATTGTTCTAATTACTATTGCTACTAATCTTGAACCTACTGTATACAACCGCTAACCAAAAATAATATAATATACTATAAAGAACAAAATATACTTTCAGAATCACCAGGAAGGAACTCTGCTGCAAGACCGACAAACAAAGGTAAGCTAAAATTAGCCCCCAAACCTAGTTGTTGTGAAAAAAGTAGGTGATATGTGAGGGAGGGAGGAGGAGGAGGTAAGGAAGGGGATGGGGGGATACGAAAACAATCCCATATTTAGCCTCGGGTTCTTACGCCGTCCTCGCCCAATTAGTGTCAGGCGGGGGAAAAACTTTTGTGCCTGTGATACCAGCGACACACACACACACACACACACACACACACACACACACACACACACACACGCACACACACACACATCCACTTCCACACACACACACACACACACACACACACACACACACACACACACACACACACACACACACACACACACATTCACTTCCAAACACACACACACATCCACTTCCAAACACACACACACACATCCACTTTCAAACACACAAACACACACACACACACACACTATTCATAGTTTTAAAGATAATTATGATAAAATGAAAAAAGCAGACGGGACACCACGAGCCTAGGCTCATTCCTGTATAACCACAAATAGGTAATCACAAATAGGTAATCACACACACACACACACACACACACACACACACAAACTGTCTCACTGCAAGGCACACGCTCTCCGACACAAACACCTCTCCCGTACCCACAACATACGGCTTCCGCACCCTATAAAGACCATGAACGCCCACTCAGACGTAAACATTGCCTCCACTCCCAACAAACACCACCACCAGCATCCACAACATACGCGGCCACCATCCATCCACACACACCATGAAACAACACACACATTTACTATTCCCATCACAGATAAATAGGTAGGCTGATAGATAGGTGGAGAGATAGATAGATAGATAGATTGGTCACCCACGTACTGCACTGCCCCAACGATGCAACCACAGCAACATCACCTTGTCTCACACACACACACACACACACACACACACACACACACACACACACACACACACATACATCACTATGCCTCCCTCCTTCCACACACACACACATTATACACACCATTATGCCTCCCTCCTTCCACACACACACACACACACACACACACACACACACACACACACACCACTATACCTCCCTCCTTTCCCCCCTCCCCCTCATCTCCACAACACACACACCCGCATCCTCTTGTCTCGCTGAGTTTACCCAGGCGCACAATCGAGAAAGTCATCCCTTGCCATCACGTCACATAACTTGACATGATGCGCTTTTGACTGTCGGGCTAAAATGGCGTGGGGAAGGTAAAAGTCAAATCAGCTCCTCACAGAAGAATTTCATAAGAGAGAATAGGACGACAGGGTGGCAGAGAGATGTTAGTTGGCCGGGAAGTGTGTGTGTGTGTGTGTGTGTGTGTGTGTGTGTGTGTGTGTGTGTGTGTGTGTGTGTGTCATGGTGCTTGCTTATGTCGCCGCCGTGTAAACATTTTGGTCATAAGAGCTGAGTTGGACCACTGTCTTACCCCTCTGGTCTCCTCACCTTCCTACCTCAATATAAGAAAATACATATATATACAGCATACATAAAGAGAACAACACTACACACACACCACTTTGGTTCATGTGTATTAAACAGACCTACAATACATTGGAGTGTTTGTATTCTATGCTGTATCTACTCTTTTCTCGACCGTGTGTATCGACTTGAAATCAATTAAAGCTAGCAATTAAGAAAAGCTAGAGAGTTATACCATTTATATTTGAGTATTTTTCATGAACTCTTATAATAACTAAAATACACCATGATATAAGCAAGCAATGTCATAAATACTCTTGGCCTTTTACGAGCTTGATACGAATCCTTCCTGACTTAACAAAGAGAGGGAAACATTTGAACATAGAAGTTACACACACACACACTGTACTTCTGTGTAATATATTCAACTCGTATCTCTTTCATGTTTTCTTTATTTTCCAAACTTTCCCACCTTCTCTTCCTACTTTCTTTCCCTCTCACCCTCTCTTTCTTCTTCCTTTTCCTCTCACCCTCTCTTCCTTCTTCCTTTCCCTCTCACCCTCTCTTCCTTCTTCCTTTCCCTCTCACCCTCTCTTCCTTCTTCCTTTTCCTCTCATCCTCTCTTCCTACTTTCTTTCCCTCTCACCCTCTCTTCCTTCTTCCCTTTCTCTCTCACCCTCTCTTCCTTCTTCCCTTTCTCTCTCACCCTCTCTTCCTTCTTCCTTTTCCTCTCACCCTCTCTTCCTTCTTCCTTTTCCTCTCACCCTCTCTTCCTTCTTCCTTTTCCTCTCACCCTCTCTTCCTTCTTCCTTTTCCTCTCACCCTCTCTTCCTTCTTCCTTTTCCTCTCACTCTCTCTTCCTTCTTCCTTTTCCTCTCACTCTCTCTTCCTTCTTCCTTTTCCTCTCACCCTCTCTTCCTTCTTCCTTTTCCTCTCACTCTCTCTTCCTTCTTCCTTTTCCTCTCACTCTCTCTTCCTTCTTCCCTTTCTCTCTCACCCTCTCTTCCTTCTTCCCTTTCTCTCTCACCCTCTCTTCCTTCTTCCTTTTCCTCTCTCCCTCTCTTCCTTCTTCCTTTTCCTCTCACCCTCTCTTCCTTCTTCCCTTTCTCTCTCACCCTCTCTTCCTTCTTCCTTTTCCTCTCTCCCTCTCTTCCTTCTTCCTTTTCCTCTCACCCTCTCTTCTTTCTTCCTTTTCCTCTCACCCTCTCTTCCTTCTTCTTTTTCCTCTCACCCTCTCTTCCTTCTTCCTTTTTCCTCTCACCCCTCCCCGTTCCCATCTATCTCACTCCTATCTTCTATCTCCCTTGCTTAATCCTCGTCTCTCTCATCTTACCTTTTTACCTACCTTCTAACCTTCCCCCTCACCTTTTAAATTCCCTTGGAGTCAACCCACTTCACCTTTAATTAACTTTTCTCCAGCCATTCTTCAAAGTTATTCCTTCCTCCTTGCACCCCCCCCACCCCCTCGTCTCTCCTTCTTGTCATCCCCCCTCTTCCCTCCTTCCTCCTTGCCCCCTTCCCAAAGTCCCTCCTTCCTCCTTGTCCCCTTCCCCAAGTCCCTCCTTCCTTCTTGCTCCCTCTCCCCAGTCCTTCCTTCGTCCTTGCCTCCCTCCGTCTCTCCTTCCCTCCTTCCCAGCGTCGACAAGGATAGCTTTTTGTATAATTCGACAGTATAATAATTAATGAAGCACCTGGGGACTCATTCACTTATGCAAAGCCAGCCAGTGTGTGTTGAAGCAGATGATATTGTCACAGCGATGGAAACAAAACATTCGGGTACTTATAAACATGCAAATTGTGTACTGCTGAACTCTTTTCGTTATTTCATCGCTACTTCAAAACCATTAACAGGACACCACTGGACATGTTGGGAGCAGCACGTTATTGTTAAGCTTGTTATTGTCAGCAAATGCACGAACTGAATTGTTATCCATTTTTTTTTTAGTATTTTCGTATGTCTCTAAATATAGCCTTGCCTTACATGTGTAAATTGCCTGGCGTACAAAAATATTCATTGCTTTGCTTTGGCTTATGATTGCCTTTTTCATCCCTTGATAAATTTGTTCTGCCAGAATATTACTGTACTGTAGAGACATGGAGTAGTTAGCTATTGAAAAAAATAGGCGGAGTTAGAAATGCCATGTCTAATTATTATCTGTCTCGTAATCAGTTATTGTGTATAGGTAAATTCAATTGAAGATAAAGAGGAAATATTTATGACGTGATAACTTGAATGTACAGTTGGCCACAGGAATTCTTACACATTCTTACACATTCTTAAACATTAATGTTTAAGTAGGGCAATGAATGGTCTACCAGGTGACTCGGTAATTGCATAACAACAAACCTAATAATGATGTTGTGTTGCAGTTACGTAGTCTTACATTTTCTATATGTTATAAGCCCTCGAAAACAACAAGGTGTGTAAGAATTTTTGTGGCCAATAGTACACCACATGACATTTTACTGTACATCACTGTGTTATCTATAATTTATCACCATGTTTAGATACTCACTATTACCTTCCTAGTAATTTTAAAGGTTGTAGTTTCTAGAATTCCTTGATAATATAACACCAACGTACTGAACCAAGTCTCCTAACAAGTCGGAAATATGGTAATTCTTCTTCCTCACATCTTTCTAGTACAACAAATATAGGCCATTCACAATACAGTGCTACACAGTTTATTAAAGTAGACCTTTTGTTCGCGTTGTGTTTGCTCTTGCTACGAATCCAACTTTTTTAATATCCTGTCTCTCCATTCCGTTTTTTTTTTTTTTTTTTTTTTTGTGTCCGAGTGAAAATATTTAAAAAGTAATCTACCAAGGCACACATCCGATGCACTTTACCTGGCTGGAACACACACACACACGCACACACACACACACACATAAAGTACATTCATATAAACAAATACAGTAAACACACACACACACACACACACACACACACACACACACACACGAACAGTACTCTCACAAATACAATTATACAATTTCATATACTCGCATAAATATATATATATATATATATATATATATATATATATATATATATACTATATATATATATACTATATATATATATATATATATATATATATATATATATATTTATATACTGTACACTAAATACACTATAGATATGTTGCTCTATAATACATGCTCTCTTTCTCCCTCTCTCTGCTACACCTCCACTCAGTCACAAATCATCGGGCCCCCTCCCCATGAACACACACAGGCAGGTTCCATTCATACATACAGAGTATTCATAATAAGCGCGGTGTGGGGAAATGCAAGCCTTTTCTTTTACATCCCTTCCAAACTCGCTCCGACTGTGGTGAGATGAGGTTGTCCCTTCTTTCCTTCCTACCTTCTTTTATGCCTGCCTGCCTGCCTACCTGCCTACCTGCCTACCTGCCTACCTGCCTACCTGCCTGTCTACCTGCCTGTCTACCTGCCTCGGTGTGTGGATGGATAGATAGATAGATGGATGGATGGATGGATGGATGGATGGATGGATGGATGGATGGATGGATGTATGTACAGTCACGGCCAAACGTGAGTGAGTCAATGGAATGAATCTCATGAACCAATATTACTCGTACAGCTACAGTTTAGCTCCATTTTTCTGGGGAGGGAGAGGGGAGAGGGGGGAGATGAGGGCGTTTCATTCGAGGGTGTTGCAGGACTAGTGACCGTGACTGTACAGGTATGTGTTTCCTGCCTGGCTAAATATTTCCAGATCCTTTATTCCAGAACGACTAGTAAATCTTTTCATCATCAACCAGGGTAAGGCAGACTGATGATCACATACCTAACACATGCTTTTTTGTGGGGGGAACTATAAAGGTACCGACTGCCTACCACAAATAGCCAGTCTCCCGTCCCTTAATTAAGCAAGCCTGACCACCTGTAATACACCATTTCGGCCGGCCAAATCCGCATCCCGACCCAGGATAAATCATGAATTATATTGTTATTACAAATGCCTTCCCTTCCCAACAGGTCTCATTATTCCCAAGTACCCAAGGGTACAGGGAAACTCTCTCCTTCTCCTCCTCCTCCTCCTCCCAAGCAGAATCGTCACACTGAATCTTTTTTTATATATATCTGAGGTTTGATGTACAATAAAGCTGTATCGACCTCACTTGAGCTGACGTAATCTCACTTTTATCTCACCTAGCCAATACTGACCAAACCTAAACATATTAACTCTGACTTAAACTGACCAACATAATCTATTAATAGGATCTAACAACTCGTACCTACCTGAACTTAATCCGTCCTATTCTAGCTAAGTTAATATAATCTAACATAACTCAAACCAAACGTAGACGGAATCCCTGTAACGTGAGATATATTGGAATATTGCCTTTCAAATCCCTTCCCTCCATCAGTCCTTCTTTCCCTTCCTCCCTCCCTCTTCTCCTACTTCATTTCCCCTTTCCCTACCTGGCTGCCTCCCTCCCTCCCCCCCTAACTCCTCCTTCCCCCATCTCTCCCTCTTTTTCCCTCCATCCCTCCCCTCCCTCTTCCCTACAATCCCTCCCTTCTCCTTCTTCCCTCTTTTCTTCGACTCTTCACTCATACCTTTCCTCTCCTTTACCCTCCCTCCCCCCAACTGTAGCCTCGTTTCTCTGCGATTCCAGTAGCCATCATCTAGTTCGTAGTTTTTGTGTGATTTTTTTTCTCTCCCTCCTGGTAATGGCAGCTGCAACTTTTCGAAATGCCGATGCAAAAACTGTGTTGGGAGAGTTGGCTGGGTGACCTGGGAGTTGGGGTGACTAGACGAGACTATTCAGGCGGTGATGATGTGTACTGTGTGTGTGTGTGTGTGGGGGGGGGTGTTATTACACGATATCTCTCACCCAAGATCTAGACGAGACTATCCAGGCGGTTATTATGTGTAGTGTGTGTGTGTGTGTGTGTGTTGTTATTACTCGGTATCTCTCACCGTAGGATCAATATTGTACTTGACATTGCATAAGTCATCATAGTAATCAGTAAATGTACATAGGAAAACTACACGCCTTCGACCTATCTTAATAAACTGGGTTTGGATTCCGTCTGGGGAAGCTGGCATGATTCAACTCAGCTCCATCCACCCTTATAGTAAAATGAAGATCTAGGTTGACGCCAAGAGAAGATATAACCGCATGTGTTATCCTTAATGATACATGCAGTACGTGGCTTTGTGTCCCAGAATAGTGACGGTCTAAACAGTAATAATATCCCTCCACATGCAGGTTCTAAGGCCAATGTAACGGAGATGAACGCAACACCTAAGCTTACGTCTAATACCCCTCTGACTCACCTTTACACCCGGATAAAAAATTAATCTGCTGTGAATTGGCCCCAGTAATCACAGGAGCATGCAGCTTGATGGCCGGCTGGCTTGGTTTGGTACTCTGAAAACTCTGCATGCATCAGTAATTATAGGATCAGCTCCGTACTTTGACACCTGGGCATCAATCACCCTCGGGAACTAAAAACCTAACCTGTATGGGGGTCGGGGGAAGGGGGGAGGGGAAGGGGGGTGGGTAACAAAATGCGTTTAGAAATTTCACCCGGTACTCCATTTTTTTTTTTCGCTCTCGTTTTCCTGCTGCGTCATGATTGGATATCCCTTCATTTCAGTTCACGTGGAGAGTTGCATTTTTATTTGTATCTGCCTTTCCCTCTGTGATGAATGAGTGTGCAATGTAACGTGGAGGAATACGTGTGTTATATATAGCCATAGTAGCATATATATATATATCGATGGTACTGTATAAAAATAGTATTCATGTATAATCACACTCTTGTATTTGGGTTGAATAAGCGTAGTGGGTGAGAAATTGTTTAAATAATCATATCATATCGTATATTTAGTAAAGATAAGTAAGCCTAAAATACTTGTCTTACATTTTAATCGCATACTTTCAATTCAACTTTGATATTATGGAAATATAGTTGTATTCTTTACCATAATACGCTGTCGACCATTAAACAATTGCATATTGTATGACTGTATTGTACTGCATTGTAATTATTACTTGTTGACCTACCAATATGTTGGAGAAAAACTGGGACGGGAAGCAGCGTTGGACTCATGTCTTCTCTTTCTTCTCCTCCTCCTCCTCCTCCTCCTTCTTCTTCTTCTCCTCCCATCCCCCTCTCCTTCTCTTCTTCCTCCTCCCCTCCCCCTCTCCTTTCTCCTCTTCTTCCTCTTCCTCTCCCTTCTCTTCTTCTTCCTCCTCCCATCCCTTCTCCCTTCTCCTCTTCTACATCCTCCCCTCCTCCTGTCCCTTCTCCTCTTCTTCTCCCCCTCTCCCTTCTCCTCTTCTTCCTCCTCCTCCTCCTCCTCACCATCCCCAGTAACAACCCTCGCGTCTGGACAAACGAAGCAGGAGCGGTCAGTATTTGCAAACACTGCTACGTCAACACACTGCTGTATAACCAAGAGAAGCAGACTCCAAGGGGGTTCATACGTGTACGATATTTCCTGTAAACCTTCCAGCATCACTAGAGGCTTTTGTTCTGTCGCTATCAACACATGTATCGTAATCATAAGCATTAACGTAGTTTTTCATTATTGTCACTGTAATTTTCGTCATCAGTGTTTTCGTCATTTTTTCTATTTTCGTCATTACTGTCGTCATCAACATTAGTCATTGTTTCTTAATTAACTGTAATATGACAATTGCATCACGCCTTGTCTTCTTCCACTCTGAATGGATTGGTAGACGATATTGTGTGTACATCTGACCTACTTCTAACGGTGAACTGCAAGGCACGCATTACAGTACTAGTCCTTGTAGCAGAAAGATTACTGCAACGTCGAATGTACAGTACATATTCATTAAAGCCAAAATTATTGCCGTTTGTGTGTGTGTGTGTGTGTGTGTGTGTGTGTATGTGTGTGTGTGTGTGTGTGTGTGTGTGTGTGTGTGTGTGTGTGTGTCTGTGTGTGTGTGTGTGTGTGTGTGTGTGTTGGAGACTGACGTGTGTGTGTGTGGTGTTGTTTCTTCTCTGCAGATAGATAGACATAAAGGAGTGTCAGTGTTACCACAACTGTAATAATACGAATGAGGTTGTTTCGCGGCATATATCTTCACGGTTGGGAATAATTTTTAGTCCGCGTCTTACATTCAGCTTGATAATTAGTGTTGCTAACGTCCCATTGATGCGCAAGTAAACCAGAAAAAAACTACATCCCGTGCAAACTTACACAGCTCACTACCTAATTCCACCGTCAGCTTCAAAGCCTTGACAAGACTCCTTTGAAATGGAGATGGCTAAAAGACATTTCAACTTTTACTTGGAGGGAAGGAGCAATCAAGCCTCTAGCACAATAAGTTTCAGGTGATACTGAGGGTTATTTTAAGTGAAGGATAATGACCCACAATACAATTACATACTTAAGTAGGCCTATTTATGTACAGGGCGAAATAAATAGATTCTGTATATACAGTATATTGCTGGTAAAACTGTGACTTTGTGAACCTACTTGCTGTTGAGTGCAGTTGCTCGACAGAATACAGTGGACAAAGGTAACATCGCAAAAACAATATTCAAGTTACCTTCTTTAATTAATGCAAGTGACTGTGGCTGACCTTGGTTGTGTAATAGAATTATTGTATGTATGTCTTCGTGTTGGATAGGAATTAGAAAGGACATCACTTGCTTGGACGAAATAAAGTCAAAGTATAATGTATCATGTTGGGGCGAATGCAAAGTTTAGTTTAACATAAATATTACCTCTTATGGTTTACGGGCAGCTCCGTGTGACGTGTATGTGAGAGTTGGTCAGGATGAAGGAAGGAAGGTCGAGATACATCTTTAATTAAGGGAGATTATCTTGTTGATAAATTGGAAGGCTACTGATAACTCCTAACTATACCAGAAAACAGACGCCTCCAATGGTACTAATGGGGGATCTTTTTCATGGCATAGTTTGGAGGAATCAAAGACCTTCCAACTCACCAACAAAAGAATCTCCCACTTTGAAGGAAGCCGGAAGCCACAACACCCAGGCAGGTCTTACACACACAGTCTTCGTTAAACAATCATGGCGGCTGAATTTAGTGGGAGTTTCGTCTCGAGTGAGGTTTTAATATCCGTAGTTCGGGTAAGGTATTGGCGGTATGTGTCGACGTTCGTTCCCATCCAGCCAGCAAGCCAGAGGTGTCGGAGGGGGAGGGAGGGGGAGGGAGGAGGGAAGGATGGAGCAAGCCAGAGGTGTCAGAGAGGTGTTGGAGGGAGGGAGGGGAGGGAAGGATGGAGCAAGGGAGGGGGAGGGATGGAGAGAAGGATGGAGCAAGGGAGGGGGAGGGATGGAGAGAAGGATGGAGCAAGGGAGGGGGACGGAGGGAGAGAAGGATGGAGCAAGGGAGAGAGAGGAGAGAGAGATGGATGGAGCGAGGGAGGGGGAGGGAGGGAGAAAAGGATGGAGCGAGGTAGAGGGAGGAGGGAGAAAAGGATGGAGCGAGGGAGAGAGAGGGGGTAAGGAGGGAACGAGGAGGAAAAGTTGCGAGAAAGAGAGGGATAGGAGGGAACGAAGAGGAGAAATGCGAGGAAGAGACACATAGGAGGGAACGAAGAGGGAGGGATGAAGGGAGAGAAGGAGGGGGATATGAGGGAACGAAGAGGGGGGGATGAAGGGAGAGAAGGAGGGGGATATGAGGGAACGAAGAGGGAGGGGTGAAGGGAGAGAAGGAGGGGGATATGAGGGAACGAAGAGGGGAGGGATGAAGGGAGAGAAGGGGGATATGAGGGAACGAAGAGGGAGGGATGAAGGGAGAGAAGGAGGGGGATATGAGGGAACGAAGAGGAGGAATGAAGGGAGAGAAGGAGGGGGATATGAGGGAACGAAGAGGGAGGGATGAAGGGAGAGAAGGAGGGGGATATAAGGGAACGAAGGGAAGGAGAAGGGAGAGAAAGGGAACTAAGGAAGGATGGAGGGAGAGAGAGGGAGTGGAGAGAAAGAAGGAGCGAGAAAGGGAAGGAGAGAAGGATAGGAGAGAATGAGGGAGAGGAGGAGGGAGGGATAGCAGGGCAGGAGGGAGGGAGGGAGTAAGGGAGTTTGGCCAGCTTAAGTTTAAGGGGATAGTATACTTTTGATAGACTGGAGCACCTTGATTCCTCCAAAGTATGCCAGGAAACAGACCCATATGAAAAATAATAATAATAATAATGATATCCTGTTACCTGGAATAGTCTGGAGGAATCATTTGCTCCAGAACTACCACCCAAAACAATGTGCTATATAACCCATTAAGAGTGGGCAAGCGGCCGAGCTCTAGAATAACTGAGAAATACATTTGTTTTGCGGTTTTTCGTTTTCCAACCCGACTCATAAATTTAGGTTACATTGCCACGTAAGTTCCCGTTCATGACTTTCGTAATGTTGTTTGTTCTATATCTATTAGATTTTTTTTTAGCTCAAGTTCATCTTCTCAATAATTAGTTCGCATTTTCAAGATATGAATCTACATGCTTATAAGATTTTCCTGGATCCAGAGCTAGTTGAAAGTCGTCTCTTCACCTAAATTTAACCACTTGTTGACAACCACAAAACTGATGTTAAGTAAAAATATCATAAAATTCCAACCTAATCTTTTATGTAATACTACTAACAAACAAACCGACTAACAGAAAAAAAAAAAAAAATCGGAACTAATCATATAACTTTCATGTCAGAGGTAATAACACTCTATTCCTTAAAAATCAGAGAAAAATGAGAGATAATGAGAAGATTCCGGAAATGACCAGGAGTAGGAGAGAGGAGAGAGGAGGAGGAGGAGGAGGAGGAGGAGGAGGAGGAGGAGGAGGAGGAGGAAGAGAAGGAGGAGATGTAACAGGAGGAAGAGGAGGAAGAGGAGGAGGAGGAGGAAGGGGAGTCAGAGAAGGATGAGGAATAGGAGGAGGAATAGGAGGAAGAGAGTGTGTGGAATGAAGACGTTACACCTAAGAGAGAGAGAGAGAGGGAGAGAGAGAGAGAGAGAGAGAGAGAGAGAAGTGCTAATTGGCTGTAAAAATTGTTGCTACCATCTGGCTGGGATCATACAAGTGCTCTGCTACTGACGGTGGTGGTGAAAGAAAGACCCCACATTTTATACCTTCTCCTCTTCCTCCTTCTTGATGCTCGAGTGTTGGGATGCTCCTTGGTGGCTCCTTCGCCGGGTATCTAAAATTTAAAGCCACTGGCGAATGAATGTGAGAGACCAGCGAGGAGGAAGAGAGGAGGAGAAGAGGAGTTCAATATCATGCAGTGTGCTGGTGTTGGTGGTGAAGATGTCTCGAAGTCTGAATCCTCTCTACTCGTGCATCAGGCAGGGTGAGGCCAACGTTGAGGGGGTCGTCAGCGTATAGGGGTGTCGATGGTGTAATGGTTATCATGCTCGCCTAATAAGTGATAGATCCCGAGTTCGATTTCCGAGTCGGTGGAATTGTTGGGCAATTTTCCCAGCCCCCCTATGTCCCTGTTCACCAAGCAGTAAGTAAGTACCCAGCTGTAAGAGTGAGGATTGTAACCTTGTAGGCTGAGGGAAGATGTGTTGATGTAACAAGACTGACTGCCTTAATGACCAACACCATGAGTCGATAGGCATAAGGATCATAATCTTCTCCTTCGTCAGCGAGTAGAGGTCTGATAATTCCTCCAAACTGCGCAACAAAAGCAGATCCCATATCGTATACTGAGATAACCTGCTGTTTCAGAGAATAGTTTGGAGGAATCGGAAGGCCTGCAATTCACCCACAATTGAAGACCAGTTATTTCACTTTCTTATTTTAAGCAAAAAGGATATACTACTACTACAACTACTACTACTACTACTAATAATTATAATAATTATAATAATAATAATAATAATAATAATAATAATAATTATAATAATAATAATAATAATAACAATAATAATTATGATAATAATAATAATGGTAATAATAATAGTCATAATAATAATAATAATAATTTGATCATCAGTTCTCTCGTTCTTTATGGATTGACTGACGTGTATGTTATTCCAATGACGACCAGTTTGACCAGCCATGTGACTAGACTCTCTGGTCCACCCAAACACTGCCTTTGTAGTCCGGGCTTTTAGATTTTCTTTTTTCTTTTATTTTAAGAGACGACAGAATAAAAATGAACCTTCCGTGAGATCACCAGGAAATTTCTCTGCGATTTAGGTGCTTCGGTTCAGGTATTTAGGTTCTGACCCATCGTGAACTGAACTTCATTGCCACTACCATAAAAGAAACGTTAATATATAAACAAATATGCATAATACAAAATGTACAGTCGGCCTCAGGAATTCGTAACAACTAAAAAATTGAGTACATTAAATTCCTCACAGCAAACTTTTCTAGTACCGTAATGTATTTGGTTAATACTCGAATCAGTCAACAGAACAATGCCTACAGTATGTGCAGAATAAAGACCCCTTATAACCAATGCTCTGTGTACGAATTTCTGAGGCCGACTGTACATACATACACACACCTTACAGACAGACAGACAAACAGACACACACATACAGACGGACAGACAAACAAAAACAAGGGAATGGAGAGAAAATAAGGAATGGTGTATATATTTTTTTGTTTTCAGTCTCCACCAGAGCTACTCACTCATCCAACCAGTCCGTCCATCAATCAATGTGTATTATCTGTTCGCCTTGTTCCTGATGCAGGTTTAATCCCCAGTGGAAGGTAGTGACGTGTTCGTTTCAGGAAAAGTGCAGATTTTCTTCCTCCTCCCCATGAGCAAGCGTCGTATTGTGTTCCCAGAGCCATGCTTCAGCTTTTTGACTCCGTTAATGAATAGAAGCTTTTGTTTGCGGCAGCGTTGTCCAATTTTATCCACTGCTTTTATTCTATTGTACAACTTTTATTTGTTTTATGCTGCATTGTTGGGCACTGGTATTGGAAGGGTAGATTATTCTTTTTGTTTGCGTGTGTGAACAGTTGTTATAGAGCAAGTCTGTGTGTGCATCTCATGTGTATAAAAAGAGGATTTACTTTTTTTTTATTCAATGGCTTGGCCCACCTTTCTTGTCGGAATACGCGTGTATAAAATCAACCAAAGCAATAATTAATGTAGTACTATAGATGAGGTGTAGCAGATAGGGGGAAATAGATAAGACCGATAAACCAGAGGAATAATAAAAGAAGTGTAGGATAGGATCTGGAAAGCAGACATAACAGACTAGGAAGAAGCCACCACCAGGACCCTAGAGGAGAGAGAGAGAGAGAGAGAGAGAGAGAGAGAGAGAGAGAGAGAGAGAGAGAGAGAGAGAGAGAGAGAGAGGAGAGAGAGAGAGAGAGAGAGAGAGAGAGAGAATGAGAGGGAGGCGTCCTTTCCTGCCTGAAATGGAGATATAATCCAGTTTGTTGTTAATATAGCATTGTCTCCCCTGAAGGCCCATCTCCAGACTAGGATGCAATTTGGGGGCCGCAGCTGATCACTGAGCCTAAACCCCTCTGATGATGTCACGGGTAAACGGGGCTCTTGATTGGCTCTTCCATTCAGTGACGTCATTTGTAAACAGATCAGAGTCCCTTTACTTGATCTAATATTGAGCCTATTATTACATGGCTTACAAAACTATACTTCGATATTTATTATGAACAAAGTGCAAGTATGTTTTTTGGATGATCTAACCGAGCACAAACAGCAACACACACGTCACACAACAACAACTTAATCTCATGATGTTGTATCCTTTATCGTAAACTTTTCCCATATTACTCAAACTACCTCTCTACGATACAGTCATTCCACGTTAGGGGTTGTGTGGGACAATGTCTTTATCTCTAACTTTAGATTTTCTTTCGTGCTATTACATACTCTCTCTCTCTCTCTCTCTCTCTCTCTCTCTCTCTCTCTCTCTCTCTCTCTCTCTCTCTCTCTCTCTCTCTCTCTCTCTCTCTCTCTCTCTCTCTCTCTCTCTCATACATCTCTACGTACGTATGATCATGTTCGTGTTTGGTTCCACTGTTGTCGCTACTGCACTTTCCTCTCTCTCCCTTCCCTTATCCTAGATTCCGTCCCTCTCCACTCTCTAACACAACACTCCTCTCCTATTATTCTCCCTATGCTTCCCCCATTAAGGGCTTTTCCTCTCCATCCTTCACTTTCATTCAGTCAGGGAACGAGGGGAGGGCTGCGGCTGAATCAAACAATACCATACCAAGTGAGGATGACAATAGTGTTAGCGTCATCGTAATTTTTTCATCCTTGCTCTGTACATCGAATCACTACCAACACAACACTGTCTTTTCTGGGAGGCACAGTAGCCCAGGGGAGGAAGAAAGTTGAAGATGGATTGAACACACACACACATATAGACACACACACATATGTGTATATCTATGTGTGTGTGTGTGTGTGTATGTGTGTGTGTGTGTGTGTGTCTATGTCTATGTGTGTGTGTGTGTGTGTGTCCTAGCAACGCCCACCTCATTAGCCGCCTACCTGGCTGGCTGTCTCATGTAATTGGAGTGGTGGATATAAGTATGATATCCTGTTCGTGAATTGGAGGACTTCTGGTTCCTACAAATTATTTATTGCCTGAAAATAAACGACCTGGTGCAATGTTACAAATATGGGTGTCTGTTTCGTGGCACAAGTTTGGAGGAATCAGTAGCCCAGTCAAGTTACCTTAATTAAAAGAGAGTATTTTTTTTTATTCCCCTAATGTATGACAGGAAACAGGACCAGACGAACAAAAATAATAGTGTCATGTTGCTCGGAATAGTTTTAAGGAATCAGTTGTTCCAGATCAGTGTACCCGCCTCCTCAAGGGAATACAAACGTTGTCCGGCGATTTGGAACCTACAAATTTCTCCTCCAAATACAACAAAATAGGCCACCAAAGCTGAGGAGGGAGTTTGTTTCCTGGCACAGACTGGAGCATTGATTCATTTGCCTTTATTTAACTCATGTAATGCATTAATTAATTAAGGGCTGCGTTGGTGTCACTGATTGAAATAGAAAATATCTCTGGATCATGTTTGTGGAAGTCTGATGATTGAATAGCTTCGCCTTGTTTGGTTTGTCCTTGACTACGGTAACTATAGTGATGGTGATTTTACACTATTATGTATCAATGAATATATAATTTACGAGAGACTTATCATTGGCGAGCTTATTGCTGTATTCAGTGATGAAGATTATTTGCAAATGATGCCTTTTTAAAATTAAATGTCTTTGCAATGGCTGGTGCCTTTGGGTATTGATGATGTATTGACGAGAGATATCAATACCTCGGTGTGAAGGCAGTGAAGGGATGCAGTGTTACAAACAGCACAAGTTGGTGGACGTGTAAAGGCGGTGAGTGAATCAGTGCTGTGATAAGCGAAGGGAGGGAAAGGGGTCTTATACACGCATCTCGACTTGCTCCCTCTCAAACATAATGTACAGGAGTTGGTCTTTAGAACCCAGTGTCGTGGGTGTTCTAGTATCTTCACACACACACACACACACACACACATAGCGTCAAAGCAGCTCTCTATTCTAACTTCTTAAAATAACATTAATATAAAAACTTTTCATTCGCTCACGTTTACTGCTATTTTATCCGAACCTTTAGTACGGTACTTTCTGGCGTTCAGTTCTTTGTTCCTTCTTCCTCCACAATCTCTCCAACTGTCCCTTCCTCCTCCTCCTCCTCCTCCTCCTCTCTCTCTCTCTCTCTCTCTCTCTCTCTCTCTCTCTCTCTCTCTCTCTCTCTCTCTCTCTCTCCTCTCTCTCTCTCTCTCTCTCTCTCTTGTCACCAGGTGTTGTTTTTTCTATATTCTCCCCATCACTTCGTCTCTCCCTCTCTCATTCACTCAGTCACTCCTTCCAACCCATCCAATTCACTCAGTCCCTCTCCCTTCCTGCATCCCACTCCCTCAGTCACCCACTTTTCAATCACAGGACTCACTACCACCACCACCACCACCACCGCCGCCGCCGCCGCTCCCCCTCCCTCCCTCGGAAAACAGAACAAAACAAATACCGGTGTATATGATAAACAAAATAAAATGAATAAAAAAATACAACAACGACGACATACCCCAATTGGCTGCATATCGACGCCAGCCTGCCCGCGCATACGTATGATATATTTCTCTACCAAATGGCCGAGGAGAAGATAAAAATGCAATAAAACGTGCGTCAGAATAGTATTTGGCCAAAGTATTCGCAGCGCTCCGGCTTATAAAAAAATTGATGTGGACTGGACTTGACGTGGCCGATGCAAGTGCTGAGGGTTGCACAGACAGTCACCACCACTCCAACCCCAACCCAACCCAACCCAACCCCGTCGCCGACCCTCTTCTCTTTGAGTTATGAGTTAGTGTTACTTTCTACGAACTACAGCATTGTGTTGGTACGATCCTTGTCCACTTGTATTGTATATTATTCTTCGACAGTAACAGATGAGCTGCAGGGAACCGTCAGACAGGAGATGCAACGTCATGACCTATGTATGTGATTGTATTTAGATAAGGTCCCTCCCTGGTCGAATAAAAAGGAAGGTGCCTTATCTAGAATGGCTAGAAAGTGATGGAGTTTCGGTTTAGCATACTTTAATCTCTTCTATCTGTGAACATTAACTATATATAGTCCTTCACTGAAATTGAAGATACGTCACAAATCCTTACTATTTTAAATGCTATTTATAGCTTTGCTCGTGCCTGTAGTGTCTTCATTACCTACCGCACTAGTGCTTCAAAAAATTGACAATGAATACTTAAAAGCGCTGAGGATGAAGAGACCTGTTTACAAAGGAATTAATTGGGTATGAGATGACAACATCTTAGCATTGCCTCGACAAATTAATATGCATCGTCGCCTACAAAGTTGCAAATATATCCTATCCATGCATTTGTACGAGTGAGTAAGGCTGTAGTTCGCAACAAGGAAAACGACCCCTACATACGTTGCTATAAATCCTACGTTAGTGCAATAATTCTTCACTATGCACATCTTCACTACCAACTACAAGAAAATATGAGAATATATATTCACTTCCTATTTTAACATATTTCCACTTCTAGAATGAATAAGAAATTGTGAAAATGTGTGCTGGATAGTGAAGATATGGATCTAAACCTTATCTTGTTAATTGAGAACAACGTGACTTAGTGGGGAAATGTGATTGTTGCAAGGCATGATGGCCGTATCAGGAAAGATAAACATGTATAACAAAGATTACTCATGAGGTCCACCAACTCATTTCCACCACATTCTTGTCATCATTATATAAAATCATCATCTGCAAGCAACTGGGATATATTTGTGGCGTTTTATCAGATCGCCAATATTGATAATAATGTTGCAGTGGCGGAAGGTTGAACAATGGTGTAAGAAGAAAGGAATTAAATTATTTTCCCGAGAGGAGCTGGATAGAATGCGAGCAGAGGGGCATGAGGTAGGCCTGGGTGCTGGGGCTTATGGGCGTTGTTACAGATTACGTCAGTCCCACATGGACTGGGTAATCAAAGAGTTTTTTGGTAAAGGTGCCTCCAGGTTTCTATTGAAGGAGTTATAGGCCCTACACCACGTGAGAGGTGTGGATGGCGTATAGGAACTGGTGGGTGTGTGTGCTTCTCAAAACATCATTGTCACACAATATGCTGGCATCACACTTTTGTCATTCCTGAAGCGGCGGAAAGGAGAGGTAAATGAGGCCATCGTGTGGGAGGTGATGAGACAACTGGGGTAGGTACAAGACAGAATGGCTGCCAGGGGCTTAGTTCATAATGACATTAAGGAAGACAATGTGTGTATTAAGTTCTCAGGCCATGGTATTGAAATTACATTTATAGATTTTGGTTTAGCTAACCCCTTGGGTAACGAGGTCTATTTATTTCCCTTGCAGCCAGAGTCCTGGAATAAGTATCCCTGGGTGGCACCAGAGGTGTTAGCAGGTGGGTGTAGTTCCGTGGCCTCAGATACTTACTCTCTGGCATCACTACTTATCTTCATGTATGATAAAATGTCTTTGTCATTGCCTCAACAAGCAGCGGTATGGGCCAAAACAGCCATCGGAAATATTCCCGAGAACCGTACCAAAGTCAATACCTTCCTGCAAACCTTTAACCCACTGTCCATTGCTTGTGACAGGAATCAGGACGAAGAAACAGAGCTACTCTTCAGGAAAAGAAGGAAAACTAAAAGTACGAAGATTCAAGCTTATAAGGTGATAAGGAGCAGCACCGAAAGGAAGACTGGATCTGAGGAAACCAGAAGGATAAGTATGGAGTGTGAGGAAAATGATGTGGTTTCAGAGATTAGAGAAACATAGATGCCTCGATCTCGCTTTCTAAAATTAAAAAGGCTGTGGGAGGATATAGAAAAGGAATATGGAGGACTCCCTCTCCCCAAATAATGAAAGAAGGAAAATTATCATTTTAACTCACCTCCGCTCTTAACCCAGGTAGGTATTCACATCCAGTACCTGCCAGCGTGAATCATCGGCTTGTTTCAGCCTGAGATATATATGTACTCTTCATATTGTTGGAGTTCACCAACTTTTTATATCTCCCACTATCAGTTTAATATGTAAAGATTGTTTCTGCAGCAATGATACCCCGTAGGGGGGTATTGCCTGCATTAGTGATGTGAGCAATACTTTAAGGGTTTTGGCGCCCCTTCGGCCCCAGCCACTAGCTTTTCGTTTTTCAACTGTCCCTCTTTTCTTTCTATTTCCTTCCTGCTTGCTGTCTCACCTATCACCTTTTTCTGGCTCTATATGACCTCGCTGTTGCGGCTCCTAATATCAATCAATCAATCTAGCAATGATAGATATGAATGGAGAATATTGCAATTAACAATATCAATATAGAAACAGACTTGGTTTAATTAAAGGATATTACAATGTTAGTATGGCCATCTAAAGGATCAGCGGATTGACTTGCGTTTCATGTGAATCATATTCTTAGGACCTACACGAATCTTCTTAATAGGTTTACTGTATAACACCTTTTTGTGTCCCTTATTGATCACCTCAGGTCTCATCTTTTTGAACCTTCTCTGTGTCTACGTGGGTCTCATCTGGGTCATATTCCTTGGCCTCCTGGGGTATACATTCTTTTGGCTTGGTCTCATCGGTTCCCTCCTTTCTATTCTACATTGCTATGCCCTTGGTTTACAGAGACTTAGTTTTGTGCGTGGAGGCTGATTACAGGTTGTTGTCATTTTCCTCTTGTTAGGACGTTTATGATAACTGGATTTGGGTGGCGGCTGATTACAGGTTGTTGTCATTTTCTTCTTGTTAGGACGTTTATGATAACTGGATTTGCGGTGGTGATGTGTCGGCCGTAGAACCTTTATATGGCCATGAATCTCCTCCTTCTTGGACTCTTCAGGTTGGCTCCCATTTTGGTGACGTTGGGTGGTTTCACCATGGAAAGAGTACTTATCCTGTGTGCCCAGAGATTCCTTCTCTCCTACAGTGAGGGAAGCACCGCGTAGCACCTTTTTGGACTCGGTCTGGTTCCTATCCTCTGAGCTGGCCTCCATCGTCATGCTAATGGCTGGAGATTCTTTCTTGGCTTTATTCTTAGCTTGGGACTTTTGTTTATTAGTTTGTTGTATTGGTGACTTTTGTTTATAAGTCTGTTGTTTCTTTTGTTTATCTGTTTTTTGTTCATGGATCTGCTCTGGCCGTGTGTCTCGTTCTTCAGTCAGTTCTGTCTATGCAGGTCGTTCATCGATCTGCTCTGCTTCTTGTTTTGCCTCCTCTCGTTCACTGATCTGCTCTGTCCCTCGTTCATTGGTCCGCTCTGCTTCTTGTTCATCAATCGGCTCTACCTCTCGTCCATCGATCAGTTCTACCTCTCGTTCATCGATCTCTGCCTCTCGTTCATCGATATGTGCCTCTCGTTCATCAATATGTGCCTCTTGTTCATCGATATGTACTTGTTCATCGATATGCCCAGCCTCTCGTTCTTCAGTCAGCTCTGCATCTCGTTCATCAATATGCTCACCCTCTCGTTCTTCAATTATCTCTGCGTCTCGTTCATCGATATGCTCTGCGTCTCGTTCATCGATATGCTCAGCCTCTCGTTCCTCAATTAGCTCTTCGTCTCGTTCATCGATATGCTCACCCTCTCGTTCTTCAATTAGCTCTGCCTCTCGTTCATCAATCATCTGTGAGTCTCGTTCATCGATCATCATCTCTGCCTCGTGCTCATCATTATGCATTTCTGTAGTCTCATGTTCATCACTCTAGTTGACTGGACCATCTTGTACATCTTTATCCTACACTGAATCCTTCTGTATACTCGAATGCTGGACCTCGACTTGTCCATTGCTTTTCTTCGTCAGGACCTGTGGGTTACGAGCTTCCAAGCCGTGTATGACGATAGCGAAGGTTTTACCTTTTGTCTTGTCCTGCTGTTGCCTGGTTACATTTATTGGCTTTCCCTGGATGATTGGGAGAGTGTGAGTGGCGTTTGAGGCAGATACCTGAGCTGGACTGGAGGTGTTTGTGAGATTGACTTCGATTGTGGTGAGATTAGTTTCGTGGCTGGTAGGATTTCCATTCACCTAGAGTCCCATGCCTCCCGCAGACACCACACCCAGCACCATCAATAACCAAAATATCATCATTTTCCACCGAAAGTTGGCGAAAATAATTCTTTAGCAGCCTGTGACAATATTCTCTTTGATAGTGTTTGGATTAAATAAGAGAGAGCTTGTCTCGACAGTGATATGATCCTCCAACTGGCTCTTTGAAATTGTGAGATGGGATTGGGACAGCTCTTATCTTTTAGGTAAATAGCCTGGAAAGAAGTAATCCCTTAGAATGCCAACGTTGTCATTATCCTCCACAAATATTCACTACCCATAATCATCTTTAAATTTCCCATAGAATGTCCATATCTTCCTCCCTTCTCCATTACTCTTTCTACTTCGTGCTACAGGTTCTTCCAAAACTTTCTCAATTTTCCTTTTTCTTTTTCAAGATTTTTTTCATATCTCCACTACCCATCATATATATGACATATTGTATAATATATCTTTGCTAGCCACTCAACATCATCACTTCTACATATAAAAGTTTTGTGACTGACTCCATGTCCAAGGATAAACAAAGAGAAAGAATAGGCGAGGAAAAAAATAGGCTTCCTGAAACAGCTAACTTTTATTACGTACATCATCACACAGAGAGGAGTAAACAGGACTTAAGTATAGGTTCAGCATCAAGGCACTGTTGCTGTACACTCGAGGATGCACAGGGGTCGCGAGGGGCAGGTTTGGGGAGAGAGTAGGGGGTCAGGGATAAGGTTTTGGAAAGGGAGAGGGGGCATGTTTATGGAGGGAGTAAGGGGTCGGAATCAGGTTTTGGAAAGGGAGAGGGGGCATGTTTGGGGAGGGAGTAAGGGGTTGGGGATCAGGTTTTGGAAAGGGACTGGGGGCGTGTTTGGGGAGAGAGTAGGGGGTCGGGGATCAGGTTTTGGAAAGGGAGATGGGGGATGTTTAGGGAGGGAGTAAGGGGTCGGGGATCAGGTTTTGGAAAGGGACTGGGGGCGTGTTTGGGGAGGGAGTAAGGGGTCGGGGATCGGGTTTTGGAAGGAGAGAGGGGAGAGGCGTGTTTGAGAGAGGCCGTTGTGGTGTTCGGGAGTCTTTTGAGAGTGGGAAAGATGAAAACAAATTTATGGTTTGAGATTGGGAGTTCTGGATTGAAGGACGGTGAAATGGTTGTTGGGGTGAATGAGGCTGGGGTCGTAGGTTGGAGGTTGGGGAGTGGTGAAGGTGAAGGAGGCTGGGGTCGTGGGTTGGGGAGTGGGGAAGGTGAAGGAGGCTGGGGTCGTAAGTTGGGGGTTGGGGAGTGGGGAAGGTGAAGGAAGCTGGGGTCGTAGGATGGAGGTTTGGTAGTGGGGAAGGTGAAGGAGGCTGGGGTGGTGTGGTTGGGAGCTCGGGAATGAAGGAGAGTTGTATGGTTGGGGTCGTGGGGTTAGGGGCTGTGGATTGAAGGACGGTGAAGTGGTTGGGGTCGTGGGGTCCGGGGAGGGGGATTGGGGATGGTGAAGGAGGCTGGGGGGTGTTGGAGGCCCTCGCTTCCCGGGTGAGCAGTGACCAGCCCTGGCCAGAGAGAGTAGTGTGTTAGTGTGTGTGTGTGTGTGTGTGAGTGTGTGTGTGTGTGTGTGAGTGTGTGTGTGTGTGTGTGTGTGTGTGTTTGTGTGTGTGTGTGTGTTTGTGTGTGTGTGTGTGTTAGTGTGTGTGTGTGTGTGTGTGTGTAGTCCACTGAGAGAGGGGTTGGCTAAGTTGGTCTCTGCTCACATCTTTATGTATACACAAAGTCTTACAGTTCTACAGTATTAGCATTTATGATGTAAGATTTTCAGAAATATATAGCTTAAAAAAAACTATGACCTTAGAATCACGAAACCAAGTCGTTATTTTCTAAAGCTTCACACAAAACCCCAATTAACCCCTTAAACGGACTTCTTCTGATGATTTACTTAAGGGGAGATTCTCTTGCTGGTAAATTGAAAGGCTACGGCTTCCTCCTAACTGTACCAGAAAACAGACGCCCTCAATGGTATTAATAAAGGATCTGTTTCATGGCATATAGTTTGGCGGAATCAGAGACCTTCAAATTCATCAACAAACGAATCTTCCCTTAATTATATATATATAATAATACAACCCTTAGCCTTTACGTTCCATTTTTCATTGTGTTATAAAGGAACATCTATAAAATGCATCTTGTCACACACTTAATTAAAATGCTCTTCAGTTCGTCATACAGTGTGTTGAGAAAAGTTTGCTCCTGAACTATTTGCAACTGTACCGTGAATGAGATTATTTTGTACTGTGATTAAATATTGCCAATACTTGCAAATTATTGTTAAAGGAGGAAGTACAGTACAGTGTTGGTAAATCTGGAGCACCTGATTCCTCCAAATTATTCTAAGCAACAGAACACCATTATTTTTGTTTATCTGGTCCTGTTTCCTGGCATACTTTGGAGGAATCATGGCACTGCAATGTAACAAAAGTGAATTATCCCCTTAATGGGCTTCGAATCTGAATCATCCCTAGACAGGGGAGATTCTCTTGCTGGTAAATTGGAAGGCTACCGATTCCTCCTAACTATAGCAGAAAACAGACTCCCTCAATGGTACTAATACGAGATCTGTTTGGTGGCATAGTTTGGAGGACTTAGAGACCTTTCAAATCACCAACAAGAGAATCTCTCTACTTAACAACACAACTTCTCCTTTCCAACAAACAGTACAGCAACACTTCCTTTACTTGTGATTCTGCCATTTAGTGAGCGTATATATATATATTTTTTTGTCTCTGCAAAAATGTACCGATTTCCTTCAAAGTAATAAGTATGACCTTAGATACATATTTCCCTTACATTACAGTGTTCATAAGTCGTAGATAAGTAAGTACCAAGGTAGTTGTGTACTGTTTTAGTTTATGATTTCTTTTGAATTAGATTACATTTCCCCAAAAATATAAAATAAGTGAAAATAATAATGATAATAATAATAATACAAATGAGGAAGTCGGTACATTCTTGCCAGATACAAGATAATAACAATACAAATGAGGGAGGCGGTACATTCCTCTTGCAAGAATGATAAAAATAATGGAGTATTCGTGTGAAGTTTAGCAAATAGATCACCACGAGATATAGGTCACTTACTTCTCCAGAGCACAAGGGGAAATAATAGTTATGATGCGTATTTACATTAGTGTCTGTGAATCTTTCTACAACAACTATCAATTGGCCTGATAAAGACGTCGGTAATAAATATCTTCACTTTGCTTAAAAACAAAAACATAAAATAGTGAGCATTTATTGAACAATGAACATTTAGAACTCCAGTCATATATTTTTTTGTTTCATAACACATTAACTACATCTACAAGTAGAATTAGATCTAATGATTCTACTTATAAAAATCTGCGTCTAATATGTACATGGAAGCCTCCGAAGATGTGAATGTGTGGTGCCGTCCCAGTGATTGTTACCATGACACCGGGAGATGCTGCCGTCTGTCTATCACCACAACAAATGCTGGCTGCCTCCTGCTTAAGCCTTACGAGTTCAAACCATGTGACTCTTGTGTTGAGTTTATTAAGTCTGCTTTACTAGTAAGGACAAATATTTCAAAAATATGGGTCCATCTATAAACTGTTCACAAAATTATTTAACTTTGTTTCTTATACCAAGATGTCTGTTCGAGTATAAAGTGCGTACTTACAAGTGAATATAAGGTTTCTTTGGAGAAAAGTGTCATTCATAGGGGATAACACACAGGTACATACAAACACACATACACACGCGCGCACGCAGAAAAGGAACATATATTACGAAGCTTTTGTTATCCTTTTATCCATCATGTTAAAATATACACAGAGAGACACCTTCTTGTCTCGATATTTGGTCATCGCTGATATAGTGAGTAGGAGCCGGTCATTACTGCCTTACACAGAACTTTCAGTGGGTATCCTCACCAGGGAGCGTGAAGTTACAACAGACCGATGTGAGGGAGAGTGTGACATCATCTCCTCCATGGGTGAAGATAACAGGGGAGTCCGTGAAGTCCCTCTGTCAGTAGAGTCTGTTGGGGATTGAAGACTCCGTCGGTGGAGAGAATTGCAATATTCGTAAGGTCTGTTGTGTGTGCCTCTGGGGAGATTGGCAGGGTTTTTTCTTAAGCGTCTACTGGTGGTGGCGTAGATACTGGTGTTGTTGACTAGAGCAGGATTGGGTGCCCTCATCTTCGCTGCCATGGCCAGACTGCTCACACTCTTAGGACGCGGGAGAGGTGCCCCCTGATGCCTGGCCCTCATAATCACAGCCTGGTGGTTGTCCGGCTGGGTGTACTCGGGCGAATCAGACCTCTGACCACGGTTGAGGAATGAGGTGCTGACTGAGGCGTATATGTGACGTGGTGATGGGGAGCGGGTTCGGGCAGCTTCTTGGACTCCAATGGGCAGCACCGTGGCGTAGATGTGTCCCTCCTCATCCTCTGTGGTACATGTTCCTATGCTGGAGGTGGCGGGTCGGTGTTGACTGTTGTTGGTGGTGGTGGTAGTGATGGAGGGTGTATGTGAGAGTCCAGGGGGAGGCGAGGGGGAGGAGGGACGACCTCCTGCTGATGCTGCTGCTGCGTTCAAGTAGACACTCCTTCTCTTGGCTGCAAAGAGGCAAAGGTCGGTGGCGGTGACCTGATAGCCTGGCTGGGCGTCTCTGGGCAGCGGCAGTCCCACATAAGTCACGGCTGAGCCTCCAGACGGGGACTGGTTATGCTGGCAGGGAGAGAGAGAAAACAGGATTGTATTGTGTTGAACTGTATTGTATTATACAGTACTGCTTGCACTGGTCTGTATTGTATTGTTTGCCATTTAACGAGAAAAATTGATAAACGAGAATATTAATGAAACGGCTGATGTAATGACCTTCTTTTTGTGTAAAGCAACATATAATTGACTAACTGCATCAGATCGAATGAGTTACTTGTGTTTCTTGGGATTAAATAAAGAAAAGCTTTTGTCAGTAATATCAGTAGTATCGACGATGAATAATTATTATTCTACAAGTTTGTTTTTCTATATAGTTGTGAGGGATATAGTGTTGAGTATAAGTAATTCACCATGAGAAATGATCATCACTTCGTCCCAATTAATTATTCAACAATGTCCCACTGTTGTCGTGATGGTAGAGGCAATATTTTTCTGCTGGGAATTGTACGTGCATTTGTGAGTAAGTTTGTTCAGATGAGAAGAGGTGAGTATATAAATTTATGTCCCTTATTGAGGTCATGCCTGTAGGTGCAGTTATAGTGACTCATGCTACGTATTGAGAGAGAGAAAGGGTTTGCAGTTACAGTATTGCATAGATACACAGACCACACAGACCTTGCAGTCCCAACGAGGTGGTCTGGCCTTCAAGAGAGAGAGAGAGAGAGAGAGAGAGAGAGAGAGAGAGAGAGAGAGAGAGAGAGAGAGAGAGAGAGAGAGAGAGAGAGAGAGAGAGAGAGAGCAGGACAGGGTGAGACGAGACAAAAAGGAAAGATAAACATACACACAGCCAGACAGACACATAAAATAATATCATGCTGCCCAAATACTGAGAGATGTTGCTTGCTGTCCATCATATTCTTATTGAAATATAATATAAGCCAAACAATGGGTAATTACGAGAGCCTCCACGATGGCTCTGTGTATTGTCCATGGTGGAACGTGAAAGACATCGTCGTCATCGCAAAGGCCGTGAAAAATGTTTGCCTGGAGGGAGTAATCCATTGTTGATGAATTGGAATGACTCGGATATTCCTTCATAATGGGATTACAAAATTAATAATACCCTACTCGCATGCTGAGGCAGCCTATACTCACGATAAAAGATAATAATGAGCTTCACAAAAGATACAATATTTAACTTGATACGTCTAGTAATATCAATAGTGTGGATGGATGTATTCATGTGACACCAAAACAATTAACGGAGACATGCTGGCAACACACAATATAATATGGAGAGCTTTGGTAACTCGTCTAGAATGTGGGGGTGGCAGGCAGGTGGTGGTGCTTGGGGGAGGGAGGGGGTTGTGTGTATGTGTGTATGTGTGTTTTTTTTTTTTTTTTTTTTGCCATGCTAATGAGAGGGTGACTTGTGGACTAACCTGAGTAGTAATGTGGTGAGGGCTGGGGGGCCTGCAGTGGAACGAGGGCAAGCCGTAAGAATTATATGAAAACACACACTCACACACACATACACGCACACACACACACAGACAACACATATACATATAAACAAAAAAGACCTACACATGCACACAGACACACATACACACAAAAGACCTACACATGCACACATACACACATACACACAAAAGACCTACACATGCACACAGACACACACATACACACTCATATAACACACACACACACACACACACACACACACACACACACACACCAAAACACAAATTAACCAATGTAAACAGGTTCCCTGGTTAGTGAAAGGCAGTGTTGTGACTGGTAAGGGTCGCCACTTCCCTTTTCCTGTGACCTGCTGTTGGTGAACCCAGGAAAAATGAGCCCAAATTACCAAGTTAATTAATCCGCTGCACCCAACGCAGAGTTCGTCAGTCCCAAAGCAATCTAGACCTTCTGGTATGTAAATTCACGTGAAATAAGACAATGGAAAAGAATCTGGTTGGGATGGAGGAGGAGGACTAGGAGGAGTAGGATGGGAGGATACAAGAGCTCTGAGCTTGTTATCCTCATCATCACCATCATCACCATCATCGCCATCATCATCATCACCATCATCATCATCACCAATGCCTCGTTTCATCCTAATCCCATTCTCCACCTGACTTACATACTCCTCGGCTACTACACAATGATTTAGTTTCTCCATCTACTAGTTCAGTAGTAGGTAGCTTGTTATGTTAATATAAGCAACAAATAGTTAGTAACACAATTCTAGGGCTGAAAATTTTCTTCATTAGAAATTCCTGCACATTTTAGGACGAGTAGATCCGTGCTTGAGCTGGAGCTATTATAACAATTAAATAAATGGTTATATTTACCAGAGCTAGTGTATATACACATACTTACAGTTGCAATGTTATAACCTAATAAGCATTGTTAATGGGACCTCTCATTACTATAACATATAGCGAGGGATATGTGCGCGACAGAGTGAAGCCAACAACATTATATCAGCCATGTTTGTAAAGCTTTTCACAGTCAGTACGTTACACATATTTCTAATACCAGCCACCCGTGTTTAAGTGTCTATGTGTGACACAAGAACGTACCGTGCGTGGCAGCGTCCGTGCAGTAGGTACAGTCTCGCCTGTTGTCCCTCCGTGGCCCGGCGCTCCCCTGTCTATGGTGTCGTAGCTCTGGTACGTCAGTATTTCTGATGATCACAGTGAGAAGTGGGCAAGTCAGAGCAGTGGTCTAAGATATGGAAAATGTTAATCTAGTTATATAATTATGATGATGGGCTTGTTTCATGACTAACAACTTCAGCTGTTCCTCATTTAATTTTTTACCTTTCCAGTTTGATGTCGCCCCTCACTGACCCCTTCTCCATTATGGTACAGTTGCCTCCAAAAATTTCGAGACACTACCTGCTAGAGTCTAGCAGTTAGTGTCTCGAAAATTTGGAGGCAACTGTACAAAGATCTTTTCTGGCCTAACACTGTCTTCTTTCTTTCCCTTCATAATCTAATCTCCAAGTTGTTCATATCAGATGACCTTATATATATATTACCTACCCGTCTTGTGGGGTATGATGTCTGGGTCGTTATCCTCTGCCTCTCCCGCGCTCGATCCCTCCTTCACCCGAGGCACCAACACACCCACGTTTAAGGGTTTGTTCTCCAGGTCCCCCTTGAGCTCGTCGTTGGGTCCTCCACAGTCGCCGCCCCTCCCTCTGGCTGTGGTCCGTCGCATCTTCATCACCACCATCACCACCAGCGCCGTCAGCAGGAAGGCCAGCGCCACCCCGATCAGGATGCCTAGGACAGGTGTGAACTCGAAAAGCGCCGGCGGTCCTTGATGGAAGAGGGGAAGGGGGCGAGGGAAGTGGGTGACTCTGGCTGCCTTTTGGTGTTGACTTAGCTAATGTTGTAGTTGTTGTTGTTGTTGTTGTTGTTGTCTTACTCGTAGTATTTTGTTTTTAAGTGTGTTCAAGGTGTAGATGATTGAAATGATAAGCAGTTTTTCATGTACAAGTGATGATGATTTTTTTTAACATATGGTGAGAGTACTTTTAATGGTGGTGTTTCAGGTTGATTATACACGTATTATCATGCACGAACATTATATCCTTTATCAGCATGCAGGATCTACTCTTGCTAGCTGCACACGGGAATGAAGAGGAGAGAACAGTCCATTCATTTCCACTACAAAATATATTCTTTTCCCCCTCATTTTTTCTACAAAGCATATTAATTTCCCCTTCAATTCCCTTACAAAGTATATTCCTTTACCTTTCATTTTCCCTAAGACATATAATCTTTTTCCCCTTCCTTTCCCCTACATAATATAATCCCTTCTCCTTCCCCTCCCTTAACATATACATATTTATTTCTTTTCCCTTCCTTTCCCCTACATAATATAATCCCTTCTCCTTCCCCTCCCTTAACATATACATATTTATTTCTTTTCCCTTCCTTTCCCCTAGGATATATATATATATATATATATATATATATATATATATATATATATATATATATATATATATATATATATATATATATATATATATATATATATATATATATATATATATATATATATATATATATATATATATATATATATATATATATATATTTCTTTTCCCTTCCTTTTTCCGTCTGACGCCTTCTTACCTGTTCTTTTTTCGGCCACCTTCATCATGAACGTTTCCAATTTGGCCACGTCACTCCTTCCCTTTGCGTTGGCAGCGTAGGTAACCATGAGGAAGGAGAGGCCGGGGCGGAGTGCGGTGACGAGGAAGAGAGGGTCCGGGGACGAGATGTTACTGTGAAGAGCTCCCGTAGTGGAGTCATATACCTGTAGAGGGAGGGAGGGAGGGAGAGAGGATGAAACTGAGGCTTGGGGAAGAAAAGCAATACGTGAATCACACTAATACATTTATTATTTATCATGTGTTATTGTTATTCACATATGCAAGTCTACAGTATATAATGTTCCAGGCCAACCCTATACTGGTGTTTAATGCTTCTCTGCAATTTCTTCCCTCTCTCTCTCCCTCCCTCAACTTTTCATTAACAAACGCACCTTATATCATAGACGCCTCCCACCTCCCCTCCTGCAAAAGCCTCCATCCCCTTCCAAAACTTGTAAACAATAGAATTTTTACCCCCAGGATGTCCGATACAGCCCGGGGGAAGAGCTGCATCTATCCGCCTGTATTATTATAAAGTCTCTCATAGTACAGGGACTTTCATTTACAAGAGAGGCTGCAGCATTTGGACCAGAGCAGATTCAGGTTAGGTTGTTAAGTTTGGTGAAGGGGAGATTTTCTTGTTGATAATATGAAATACTACTGATTCCTCCTAACTATCCAGAAAAACAAAAGCCCTCAATGTTACACTAATAGGGGATCTGTTTTGTGGCATAGATCTGAGGTATCACACACCTTCCAATTCACCAACAAAAGAATCTCCCTTTGACTCAGCTCATGTAAAGTTTAGTAATAATTCACAGGACACATTAGTTATCCAGGACACGCAGGGTAAGTGTGAACAATCTCTAGATCTAAGAGAGAAAATGTAATGGAGCCTTTGGTTTCCCCTGTACCCTGAGAGCCTTTGAAGTAACGCCTCCCGCCCCATCTACATAATGACTAGAGAGAGAGAGAGAGAGAGAGAGAGAGAGAGAGAGAGAGAGAGAGAGAGAGAGAGAGAGAGAGAGAGAGAGAGAGAGAGAGAGAGAGAGGCCCATGTGGTCGCCTCTCACCTGTGACTCCCTCCTCCCTCCCTCTCCCTGTGACTCCCTCCCTCTCCCTGTATTACAACAAGGATGTTCACTGAAACTCCCCTACATATTTTTTCTAACGTTAAAGTTATTCATAAAATCAAATCTGCTGGGACTGCTTTTCTGGGGAAGTTGATTATATAGTTTTTGTAAATGTATCATGGTGAAATATTGGATGATGAAGATTTCTTTTGTCAGTCAGCTAAAGTTATAATGTAAATACATATCACGTATAATTTACACAGTATTTTCCTGCTGTCCTCTATATGTCACGTGGACAGGAATATTATCCAGACAACATCGGCTCTATCGCTTGGTCAGTTATGGTTTTACATCATTTTCTTTCTCGTCCACTATTCCTTCATGTCTCTTGGCTAGTTAAACCTTTACATCTTCAGTTTTATTCCGTATACTTTAATTTGCTCCACGTCGCTTGGTCAGTCGTGCCTCTGACCGACCGCCTCATATGTATATTTCCTCCTTTTTTCCACATGACCCAAGGAGAGGCAAAGGGGCAAGGGGGCAGAGGAGGGGAGGGAGGGGGGTCAGGAAGGGAGAGTGGGGCAGCCATGAATATTAGTGGAGTCGGTGTGTGTTGGATCCCAGACGTGGGATTTAATTAAAGGAGTTTCATTAAGGTGGGGGGCCGTGGTTGTGGTGGGGGTGGTGGGTGGGGGTGGGTGTTTGTGGTGTGTGGTGGTGGAGGGGCGGTGGGAGTGGTTGTAGGGGTGGTGGGGGTGGTTGTACGGTTGGTGGGTGGTTGTGGGTGGTTGTGGGGGTGGGTGGTGGTGGAGGGGTGGTGGGTGGTTGTGGGTGGTAGTGGTGGTGGGGGTGGTTGTGAGAGTGGGTGGTGAGGGTTGGTGATGGGTGGTGGAGGAGGGGCGGAGGGGGTGGTTGTAGGGGTGGTGGGTGGTTGTGGGTGGTAGTGGTGGTTGTGAGAGTGGGTAGTGAGGGTTGGTGATGAGGGTTGAGGTGGTAGTGGGTGGTTGTGGTGGTGGGAGTTAGGGTTGAGATGGTAGTCATGACGGCGGAGGAGATAGTAGTGGTGGTAGTAGTGGGTGGTGGCTGGTGGTAGTGGTGGTGGCGGAGGTGGGTAGTGATGGTGGTGGAGGTGGGTAGTGCTTGTGGCGATGAGGGCAGTACTTTATGGGTTTGGGCGCCCCCTTGAACCCAAGAAGCTCCGTTTCAAATCACTAACTGTCCCTCCTTTCCTTCTATTTCTTTCGTGCTTACTGTACCTCCTTTCTTTCTATTTCTTTCTTACTTACCTACCCTTCTTTCTTTCTATTTCGTTGGTGCTTACTGTCCTTTCTTTCCTTCTAACTCTTTCTTACTTACTTACTGTTCCTTCTCTCTATCTCCTTTACCCTCGCACTACAGACTCTACCAGGCCGGCCTAGCTCGACCTTCTATCTTGCTCTTCAATTCCCAGCACTCTAATGGATGAGGTTCTGAGTGATGGATGTATGGGGGTGATGGAGAGAAGGAGGGTCTTATGGCACTGGCTAAGACTCTAGGTGGAAGAAAGAGGGTGATTGAGGATGAGAAAGACGGCGATAGTAGGTCAGGGTAGATGGGAAAGAATGGTAGTGTGTAATGGGAGGGGAAAATATTATGATGATAGTGATTGTAGACGGGGAAGTGTTGGTTGGTAGTGATTGGTAGTGGGTAAAGGAAAGGGGAAAGGGAACGGTGGCAGGGGGTGGTAGTATATAAGGAAGGTTGGTGGGGGGGGGGATGGTGGGTATAATGTAGAGGGTGTAATGTGATGGGAAGAGTGAATGTAGATGGAAACTAAAGACATTGGTTGGGGTGGTCGTGGTTGAGATGGAATGGAGAGGGGAAAATGTGGTGGTGTTAGTGACTGTAGGTGGGAAATATAGACTATGGTTGGATGTATAAAGGTATTGGATGAGGTGGACGTGGTTGAGATGGTAGTAGGGGAATACGGAAATGGAAAATATGGACTGTGCATGGTTGAACAGATAAAGGTAATGGTTGAAGTGGTTGTGGTTGAGATGGTAGTGGTTGAGATAGTAGAGGTGGGAATGAGGATAACGTGTTGAAACTCGTACCACAGGTGGTGAGAGTAATTTAAGTTTGAGGCAGTAGTGGTTGTGTGGAGGAAGCAGAGAGAGGAAGAGGGGGAGGGAGGGAGGGAGGAAGGAAGGAAGGGAAGGCAGTGGAAGTTGCACGAGAGTATGAGGTGGAGGTGTATGAGCCCTGTGTGGATGTTGCAGTACTGGTGGATGTGCAAGAACCTGGATGCATGCATGGATGATATAATTTACGAATGGTAAATAATTAAAAGTATCACGTACGTACCTATTTGTTATGAGGTCCATTTGTTTCAGGAAAGGGCATGACTTCGACTATGACCTGTACAATATTTTATTCTTCGGGTGAAAATTATAATGTTCGAGAATAATGTGCCCAGGTAACCTTTTTGTTTTCTGTGCATAAAATAATGTGTTGGTAATGGACCAGATAGAAGATGATCGTCCGGGAGTGTTGAGGTGTGGGATTGGTTGGTTGGTGGTGGAGTGATGGGAGGAGGTGAAGGCACGAAGCTAAGAACGCCACCCCCAATGATACACGGTCAATGACTGCAGTAAAAGAGTTTTATATCCTATGATCTTTTTAAGCGATCGAGGAGACTTCGATATGTTGGCCATTAAAAACAAGGGCTTTGAAAAATATTTGTTACTTTTCGTGATATAGAACTGCAATTCCCAGGAAGAATTATTTTACTATATGCTCAGGACCAAGTTTTTGAATTTTCGCTGCATATGTACAGAGCATGATGTTATCTCGATTCATACGCAGAATTTTGTAACTCAGACATTCACTGTATATATTTATTATATTTGCAATTGTCTGATATTCATTGCACATTTGTACTCGTAATCACTGACAAAATCTATAAGATTAGTGTACAGATGTCATGCTCTCTCTATGGAAGTAAAAGGAAAACAGGAATTTTCTCATAATTTGTACCCTGGATTATCCACATAAGGATTGCAGTATGTAACCAAAATTCTATCTGCTGCCAACAATGGTCTGTGTAATTGTTTGGCCTGTGCTAAAGTATACGAAAAGTTTTTATCATCCCTACATTTCTGTGGAACATAAGCCCGAGAACTATTTATTTATTAATTTATTAATCTATTTTTGGTGAAAACAAAAACATCACGAACATATCATGTGGTTGTAGTGATCCTTTGTTGTAACAGACACGAATTTATTCCTAGGGTTAAGAATGTGAGGTGGGCAGGTGATGTGTGATGTAGTGGATAACTTTACAAACACTCACCTCAATGTAGAAAGTCTGTGGCAGTCCACCATCGAAACCCGCCACGCACTCCACCCAGATGGTGTCGCTGGTTCGGTTGGCAATGGAACAGTTCTTGGGTGGATCGGGGAGGTCCTGTATGGAGGGAGAAGAAGTTAATATTGACTGATGGACTGATTGGTTGGAAGGGAGGTACTCACTTAAGGGGGGTCAATTATACTGTATATATATTTTGAGGGAATACGAGGGATACTGAGTCATCCAATTATTGCAGCGAACCAGGCCCCCTGCACGTATACTGAAGTAGTTTGATATCTGACAAAGTTTGGAGGAATCAGTAAATCTCCCTTTCATTCTTACAACAGGTTCTTCAAGGTCTAGCGCGGTTTTTTTTCTTCCTCTTCAGTTCTGTCTTTCTTGATACTTAAACTCAAACTCCTGTTAGTGATGTCGACCCCCTAAAGAAACTTCTGAGTTTCCAAAATGATTTCTTCACTCGTAACAATATCCTGGAAATGAAAATGCTAGAATGTTGAAATTGTTAATGAGAATATTAATTAGGAATGATTTAATTAAAGCTAATTTAATATTCACGTCTCCATCAGTCGAGAGAGGTGGTGGTCGCGCCTGCAGAGAGACCACCAATAACTTTTACATTAACAGGACGGCCTAGCCTTCCCGACCGTCATTATGTTTCTCTGAATAAAATACCACCGTCTCCAGAGAAGGACGTAAATATTTTACAGCAATTTCGTGTGGCTTGAATGCTGTTTCTTGCACATATTAATGTAAACGTAAATATTTGTGCATGTTGGGGGTATTTAAATTATGCAGATGTGTCTAAATTTACTCGCATTTACAAAAATGTATTTATGCTCCTATGAATAATTAGTTATGTGTGTTTTTCCCTTTGACTGCCAAGAGGATCGCATATCGGTTTCAAAATATTCACCTGCTGGGGAAGTACAGTACTGATAAATCTGGAGCAACTAATTCCTCCCAACTATTCCAAGTAACAGACCACCATTATTGTTGATAACTTGGTTCCGTCTCCTGGCATACTCTGGAGGAATTAAATGTCTTCAATGTACCAAAAGTGTAATAGCCCCTAAAATGTCTCGCTTTCATTTACCTGATCCAAAACATTTAGTGCTGACAACACCCAGTTTATCAGAGAAAAACGAATGTGAATGGATAAAAATACATGCTTCCAACGCTCCCTTGACTGTCATTGACGTCTTCATGTTGTGCAGGTGTAACCAGGGAGAGTGACATGGTACGCTACACACTCTCTCCTCACAGTTCCCTCAGCTTTAAGTTTTATCAGTCATTCCAGGGCCTTGATCAATATTTACACCGCTGATAACTCGTCTGCATTAAACATTCATCACTGGTGATTTTAGTAAGATATTCTTAGGCTGTTATCTCTTCCCTCCTCGGCACCAGACCGTGTTATTCCTTAGTCTCCTTCCCGTGGGGCAGAGAAACACGCTTTGAATTCTCCTCCTGGGAGGTTTGCAGTCAAACTAATTTATTGCGATTCACGTGACGTAACCAAATCTTTCCAAACCCAACCAGGATTTCAGGGGAATATCACTTGTAGTCAGGCTAGAGTGGTTACTGAATCATCTAAATCTATGCCAGAAAACAAAAATATATCAATATGCGAGTAGGGGTATGTGTTTTATAGCATAGTTTTGGAAAATCAGTAGCCTTTCAATTTGTCCTCAAGTGAGCATTCCCTTCATCAATAACCAAAGCTGATCCTGTCAAACCTCTAAGACAGTGAAATCATACACTCTCCAAACCAAAACACACCATTTACAACGAGGCTTCTATTTTTGTGGAAGGGAGGGTTTGTTGGGTTATCGGTAGGCTCGAAGTTCCTCAGAAAATCTCAGGCCCTTCAGCATCCAAATGGTGGGACGACACGGGATTGGGACGGAAAGTTGACCACGGTGGACGGACGGTAGTTACACAGGG
>JAWQEG010006634.1:0-13081 GCA_033782935.1 Petrolisthes cinctipes | reverse complement strand
CTTTTCCTTTCTTCGTTCCACTTCTCACTTTTCCCCTTTTCCTTTCTTCTTTCTAATTCTCTCTCTCCCCTTTCCATTTCTTCGTTATCGTTTTCACTCAATTAACTTCATTTTTTCTCTTCCCTTTTCCCTCTCCCCAATCATTCTTCTCGCTTGTAGTAACACCAATTATATCCAATCAATCCTTCCAATCTTTATTCTCTCACTCCTTACCTTTTCCAATCCTAACGTCACACCCACACTAAAGGTCGATTCCACAGTAGTTCTTAGTGGTTTGTAAGCATGCAAACGAAAGAATGTTAGTCGTGTAAATGACTTATGGGTGAATTATTTAATGAATTTGGTGAGTAAACTATACAGTGATCATCAATATCTAACTGTTGGATAGATTTTTTGAATGTGGATACTCACCTTTTGGAAAATAATGAAGCCTTACAAGTGTGGTTGGTTGGGAAGCTAACAAATGAATACCACTGTGGAAGAATCGACCTTAAATTCCCACCTAACCAAACCAATCCCTAATCCTCCCAATCTCTCTTTGATCAGTTATTATATTTTTTATTTCTCTCCTTCCAATCATAAAATCACTCGAAAATGATCAAATAATTCGATCTCCACTCCACCAATGTTCCACCAGCAAGTTAGGTCAGCAGGTCACACACACACACACACACACACACACACGAACATCCCTCACCTCTGTTGTAATCACAGCAACGGTACCCCTGCATATGACACCCTTCGTCCACCCTGGTGTAAAGGTCATATCACACACACACACACACACACACACACACACACACACACACACACACACACACACACACACTGTACGTATAGTTAGTCAACCCATTAATTAAACCAGGGTATGGTTATATGGATAGGGTGTGGTGGTGTAGGGTATGATTATATTGATAGGGTGTGGTGGTGTAGGGTGTGGTATAGATAGGGTGTGGTGGTGTAGGGTGTGGTATAGATAGGGTGTGGTGGTGTAGTGTGTGGTATAGATAGGGTGTGGGTGTAGGGTGTGGTATAGATAGGGTGTGGTGGTGTAGGGTGTTTATTGGATAGATGGTGGTAGTGTGTGATATGGATAGGGTGTGATGGTGTAGGGTGTGGTATAGATAGGGTGTAGGGTGTGGTGGTGTAGTGTGTGGTATAGATAGGGTGGGATGGTAGTGTGTGGTGGTAGTAGTGTGTGGTAGGGTGTGTGTTGGCTGGACTGGTCAGATCTGGTTGTCTGGTTATGAGTCAAGGTTAACTGGTGATGGTACTGTACCATGGATGTTCTCAGCTACCAAACAACCACACTGCATCTACCATACAATCAACCACACTGCATCTACCATACAACCATAATGCAACTACCATACAATCAACCATAATGCAACTACCAGACAACCACACTGCATCTACCATACAATCAACCACACTGCATCTACCATACAACCATAATGCAACTACCATACAATCAACCATAATGCAACTACCAGACAACCACACTGCATCTACCATACAATCAACCACACTGCATCTACCATACAACCATAATGCAACTACCATACAATCAACCATAATGCAACTACCAGACAACCACACTGCATCTACCATACAATCAACCACACTGCATCTACCATACAACCATAATGCAACTACCACATAATATTACTGAAACTTCCATACAACCATAATACAACTACCGTACAACCATAATACAACTACCATACAATCACTATGCAACTACCATACAACCATAATGCAATTACAAATCAACCATAATGCAACTACCATACAATCACTATGCAACTACCATACAACCATAATTCAACTACCATACAACCATAATTCAACTACCAAACAACCATAATATAACTACCATACAATCAGACTGCAACAACAACCACACAACCAGACTGCAACTACCACACAACCATTCTACAACTTACAAAAAACCATACAACAATTACCTTGCAATAAAAATTAAAAATGCCACAATACCATACACACCATAACTACCATACACACCATACAAGTCGATACACAACATTGAACCACTACCACCACTACTACTACCATACTGTTACAACCACACTACCACCACCACCATTAATTAAGTCACCACACAGGCGTTACAATACCGTTACCATTAAGTACGGTACAGCATATACCGTTAAATCGACGTTATCAAACTATGCACTGTTACTAATTCTACCCTCCCTGGTTGTGGTGTGGTGCTTCCGTTACCATACACACACATACACACACACATAGACAACAGCTAAAAAAAATGTATATATATTCGTACCTCTCTCTTGCACTCAAACTTATGAAAATTATCAATAACATTATCATATCACATTTTTCATGATCGATTTACCATCCAGACTCTGTGACTCTTATGAACATTACTTAGTATATCATTATCTTCCCAAAATCTGTCTTAAATATTATGACCATTATCAAAATCCTTAAGGTGGTTGGTAATTCTTTTTTGGTACATTGGAGTGCCTTAATTCCTCCAAAGTATGCTAGGAAACAGGACCAGAAGAGAAAAATTAATAGTGTTCTGTTGCTTCGGAATAGTTTGGAGGATTCAGTTGCTCCAGATTTACCAACATCCAACTTCCCCCTTAACATATTATACTCTTGTCAATACTTTATTATTAACATATCATATTTTTCCTAACACATCCACCAGTATACAAATAAGCCCCATCCCTACGTTTCAATAACCCTACAACGTGTGAAAGATCTGAGACACCAGTACCATACATACAGTCGTGGTCAAATATAATCATCCATATAGGGGTAACTCACGTAAGAGTTTGACAGCTTCCCTCTGTTCCTTAGATGATAAACTTTTCAATAAATAGATTAACTACCATCTTTTAACCTAATACTAGCAGCTATGCACTACTTAAAACAATAACATCTTATGTGAACTTGAAAACATTAGACAGTAAATTGTTTGAGATACCCATATGTGGATGAATATTATTGACCGCGACTTACATATACATTCACTACTATAACCTACCACACACTCACCACTACAGACTTACTATATACACATGTACCATTACCACTTTCATTGCTCATCATTCAAATGTACAGTCACGAGCACTAATATAAGTATTCAGGTGTGCTTCGAATACCTATAGAGACAGTATATAAATGCACAATAAATAACATCTCCATTGGCAATTATTTTATTCCAAGCATCAAGTTACTTTATTTTTGTTGGTCTGGTTAGTTTCTTGGCAATCTATCAATGTAATTAGAGTATAATATCACCTTACTTCACCTTTTTTTACTTTTTTTTCTCTTCTCCTGCCTCCTCTATTTATCTTTCTACTTCCTTTACATATCTTCTTCTTCTCACCTTTCTCCTTCTCTGCATTGCATATTATAACTTCCATCGTCATCATCATCATCATCATCATCACTATTATTATCATTCGTCTCATCCCCCACAACTAAAACCAACTTTACTTTCACTACTACCACTACTAATCTTAATCACTACTACCACTACTCTCTCCTACCACCACCACCACCACCACCACCACTACTACTACTACCACCATTAACACTACTCTCCTACCACCACCACCACCACCATCACTACCATTAACACTACTCTCCTCGACCACAATTATCACCTTCACTACTACCACCACCACCACTACCCTCCTCTACCACCACGACCACTATCACTACGACCCCAAACCACTATTAGGATTACTACCACTACTTTCCCCTACCACCACCACCACCACTACCACTATGCAACCACCACTAACATCACTACCACTATGCAACCACCACTAACATCACTATACCACCATCACCACCACCAATACCACTAGGCAACCACCACTAATAACATCACTACCACCATCACCAATACCACTACCACTACGCAACCACCACTACCACTACGCAACCACCACTAACACCACTACCACTACGCAACCACCACTAACACCACTACGCAACCACCACTAACATCACCACTACCACTACCACTACCACTCTCACTAACCACTACTTTCACCACCAGGGTCTACTTACCAGCCACACCCTTAACCACCACCACTACCACTACCTCACCCTACCCCCTCCACACCTCCTACTCCCTGTTCACCCCTTCCCCTTTCCCCTACCTATATATATCTTCCCTTCACCTCTTGTTCCTGTCTATTCTCTACTCAACCCCTAAAACGTCTTCTTTCTCTTCCCCCTCAATTCCTACTTTCACTACTTTCATTTTCATTCCCCTTGTTCTCCCCCCACTTACTTTGTCTCTCTATCTTTTCTTTTACCTCTATTCAACCCACTTCCTTTCCCTAATGTCCTTCATTTTTTTCTTCTATCTCTCCTCCTTCCCTAATTTTCTTTCCCCATCCAACCTATTTCCTTCCCCCATTCTCCTTCCTTTCCACATTCTTTTTCTTCCTTCTTCTCCACCTCCTTCACCCTATTTCGTCACTCATCGCCCACATAATAATATCACCACCTTCACCCCCTTTCTCCACCACCAACACCACCACCAACGCAATCCCCAATCTTCTCCATCTCCTTTCTCCCTCCCCCTACCACCACCACCACCACCACCAACGCAATCCCCAATCTTCTCCATCTCCTTTCTCCCTCCCCCTACCACTACCAACACCACCACCAACACCAACGCAATCCCCAATCTTCTCCATCTCCTTTCTCCCTCCCCCTACCACCACCACCACCACCACCACCACCACCAACGCAATCCCCAATCTTCCCCATCTCCTTTCTCCCTCCCCCTACCATCAACACCACCACCACCAACTCAATCCCCAATCTTCTCTGACTGACCTTGCAGCACTGGAAATGAAGGTAGGTGTCTGGGGGACCAACACACACACACACAGTGCCACACCACACCACACCATAAAGGTCAACTCCTGAGGAATACGAGTACGATTTTACACCTAACCGACCCACCCTTGAGGAACGGATGCTACCCTTATGAGTTACATGACTGACTGATGCCAATAAAGTCGAATGGCATCACCTCAAATATTATCCTTCAATTTATTACTGAACTGTTAAAAAGACACTAACATATCACACACTTAATCCACTCGTTCCAGTACCATAGGAAACATAAACACTACTTACTTGTGTTGTGGTACTGACAGACTGAGTGTCTCGAGTGGTACATACAACAACTACTAGCTACCAGTGACCTACCAATACCGCTATCTCTCACACTAAGACCACATTCCACACTTCACTTGTCACACTACCACAACTACCACTACCACTACAACAAAGATAACTACTACTACTACTACTACTACTACCACCATAAAGACAATCACAAACACATCTGTAACTTTGGCTATTCCTACCACACATACAACCACGACCACAAAATATTCCATCTACTACGACCACCACAACCACAAACAAACAAACAAACAAACAAACACAGCCACGACCTCGACATTCCCTACCACACAACCTTGCAACCACAATACCAAACAAACTACCATCCTCAATACCACCACCACAACAACAACAACAAAAACCATTACTACGACCACACACAAATGAACACAACCATGATCTCCACATTCCCTACCACACAACCAACCACAATTCTAAACTACCACTATCAATACCACCACCACTACCACCGCAAGAATGTGATACGTGTGAGGTGCATGTGGTGTTATGGTCTGGTTGTCAAAAGTTTCTAAACATTACGAGAGGAGGCTTGTGGAGGGGTGGAGGAAAGGTGGGAAGGAGGGGTGGAGGAAAGGTGGGAAATAGGGGTGGAGGAAAGGTGGAAAGGAGGGGTGGAGGAAAGGTGGAAAAGAGGGAAGGAGGAAAGGTGGGAAGGAGGGGTGGAGGAAAGGTGTGAAGGAAGGGTGGAGGAAAGGTGGGAAGGAGAGGTGGAGGAAAGGTGGGAAGGAGGGGTGGAGGAATGGTGGGAAGGAGGGGTGGAGGAATGGTGGGAAGGAGGGGTGGAGGGAAGGAGAAAAGGTGGCTTGTGGAGGGAAGGAGGTTTGTGGAGGGAATGAGAGAGAGAGAGAGAGGAGATTTTATGAATATACAGTAGGTGAGAGGAACTGGTTGGTAAGTCAGGTGGGAATAGAAGGGAGGAAAGATGAGAAGGAGTGAAGGAAAGGTTAGGAGAGGAAATTACAAAGCAGAGAGAGGGAGGAAGAAAGAGTGAGTGGGAGCTGGTATAGGAAGGGATGGGAGGGTGAAGGTGGGTGGAGGAAGGGATGGGAGGATGAAGGGGAAGAGGAAATGAAACGATAAATGAGGAAACGGTAGAAGGAAGGACACACAGGAGACAGGAAAAAAAAAGAAGGTTGGGAAGAAGAATGAAACCTGGATGGAGAAGTAGAGAAAAAAGTAAATATTGACAAAAAAATAAGGAAGTATGTGAAGGAAATTAAAGGAAAGGAAAATGAGGGAAAAGAAGGAAGGAACCACAAGCAACCACAACCACTGACCACAGCCACAACATCCACACAAAAATCACAACTGTCATTCCAATAATCACAACCACACTAATATCTACCACATACATATACCAAAACCTCCATTACCTACCATTCTTCTATCACAACTACACCAACTAACCACTAATAACAACCATACCTACACAAAAACCACAACTGTCATTCCTATAATCACAACCACACCAACCAAACAACCAACCAGAAATATCTACCATATATACCAAAACCTCCATTACCTACCATTCTTCTATCACAACTACACCAACCAACCATCAACAATTAACTATCATACCATTACCAAAACCAACACTACCTACTATTCTTATTCGACAAACAACCAAACCAACCGACCACAACTACAACTAAAACCACAACCCTAGCTTCTATACCCATCCACAACAACTGACCGACCACAACCATAACTAACAACCATCCTAAAACCACAACCTCAGCTTCTATACCTACCCCACAACACCCACACGAAACACCCTTACCCACGTAATAGAAACCACCCCAACTTACCCAAAACACATATGAAATAGATTTGGTAAACACTGGCTACCATGAACAAAGTGTAAGGTGTCGCAAGGGGAAGGTAATAGGTGGATTAGTGGGTTTGTAGGTGAGTGAGTGAGTGTGTGTGTGTGGGGCAAGTTTGTGGTTGAGTGGGGCTAGTTTGTGGTTGTGTGGGGCTAGTTTGTGGTTGTGTGGGGTTAGTTTGTGGTTGAGTGGGTCAAGTTTGTAGTTGTGTGGGGTGTGTGTGGTTGTGTGGGGTTTGTTTGTGGTTGAGTGGGGCGAGTTTGTGGTTGTGTGGGGTTAGTTTGTGGTTGAGTGGGGCTAGTTTGTGGTTGTGTGGGGCGAGTTTGTGGTTGTGTGGGGTTAGTTTGTGGTTGTGTGGGGAGAGTTTGTGGTTGTGTGGGGCTAGTTTGTGGTTGTGTGGGGTGTGTGTGTGGTTGTGTGTGTGGTTGTGTGTGGTTGAGTGGGGTGTGTGTGTGGTTGTGTGTGGTTGAGTGGGGTGTGTGTGTGGTTGTGTGGGGAGAGTGAGTAGGTATCGTGGGTGTGTATATGTAAAATTGGGTGAAATGAGTTGAGTAAATGTGTAGGTAGGTAGGTAAGTGGGTGGGGCTATGGTTTGTAGGTAAGTGGGTGTGCGTGGTGGGTGGGTGGTTGTGTAAGAGGGTAAATAGACTAGTGGGTGGGTGGGTGGGTGGGTGGGTTATGGGCGATTGGCTGTATCCAAACAACAGGAGCTAGTACAGAACATTCAGGTGTTCAAATAATATATGAATGAAGGTGTATAACAGTGAGAGAGGTACATCGCTGCTCATCTATATATATATACCTAAAAACAAAACAAATTGCCTAATTCTAATACAGGTAAGAATTCTTTTATCGCCACAAGAAAACGTCAGTGTTATATAAAAGTTCCCTCTACATGTCACCTCCCCTCGGCATACATATACTCATCTACAACTACTAAAAAATTAAAATGTGTAACTCTAATACAGGTAAGAATTCTGTTATCGCCACAAGAGAGCGTCAGTGTTATATAAAAGTTACCTCTACATGTCACCTCCCCTCGGCATACATTTACTCATCTACAACTACTAAAAAAGTAAAATGTGTAACTCCAATACAGGTAAGAATTCTTTTATAGCCACAAGAAAACGTCAGTGTTATATAATAGTTTCCTCTGTCACCTCTCCACGTTACGGTATGACTCCATGTGACACTCTGCATGAAGACCAATAACACTAACTAGTCTTATTGGTCTTGCTCTGTATATCCTTATATTTCCGTGTTGTTTAGGGACTTGGCACAACACAATGGTTTTCCTGCTTAAATCTACGGTACCGTACTGCACACATATATATATGATTTTTGGCCACCAAACTATATATACTGTACAGAACACAACTACACTATTAATTATAAGGTACACGACCACACACCTACAAAACGACGCGACTACACACCTACAAAACGACGCGACTACACACCTATAAAACGACGCGACTACACACCTACAATACAATGCGACTACACACCTACAATACAACGCGACTACACACCTACAAAACGCCGCGACTACACACCTACAAAACGCCGCGACTACACACCTACACTATTTACGGTACACGACTACACAAGGGAGGACATTATTTATGTACGTATGCACCTGTACCCACGTGTCACAAGGTGAATAGTGGGAAGGTGAGGGTGTGTGTGTGTGTGTGTGTGTGTGTGTGTGTGTGTGTGTGTGTGTGTGTGTGTGTGTGTGTGTGTGTGTGTTTGTGTGTGTGTGTGTGTGTGTAAGGAGAGTCTCTCTTTACCTGTGGTGCCGGAGTGAGAGTGTGTGTGTGTGTGTGTGTGTCAGTAGGGAGTCTCTGTCTACCTGTGGTACCTGAGTGTGAGTGTGTGTGTCAGTAAGGAGTCTCTCTTTACCTGTGGTGCTGGAGTAAGTGTGTGTGTGTGTGTGTGTGTGTGTGTCAGTAAGGAGTGTCTCTTTACCTGTGGTGCCGGAGTGTGTGTATATGTGTGTGTGTGTGTGTGTGTGTGTGTGTCAGTAAGGAGTGTCTCTTTACCTGTGGTGCCGGAGTGTGAGTGTGAGTGTGTGTGTGTGTGTCAGTAAGGAGTCTCTCTTTACCTGTGGTGCTGGAGTAAGTAAGAGATCGTGAGTATTGGAGAAGGAAGAATAGAGTGCTGCTGCTGCTGGTGACGGAAGGACGGACGGTGCGTGTACCTCACAGGGATACTGAACCACGTGTGAGGACTTGGAGTGAGTTGAGGCTTTACCAAGACACACACACACACAGAGACACACCCCCAACCAACCAACCCTCCCACCTAGCCTCAGCCTCTATCTATCCCCCCTCCCCTTCCAATCCTACCTGTCCATCTCATCCTTTACATCCCTCTCCTTCTCTATTCACCTCATCTAGTGTTCTCCATCCCTTCCTTCCCTTTCTTTCCTTCCTGTCCATCTCTTTCCCTTCATCCCTCACTTTCCCTGATTCCCCCCCCCCTCTCCCTCCTCCATTCACCTCCTCCCCCCTTCATCCTTGTCCAACTCTTCCCCTTCATCCCTCTCTTTAACCCCCCTATCCAGCTTCTCGTTCTTATCATCCCTTTCCTCCCTCCTCTATTCACCTCTTCCTCCTCCTCCTCCTCCTCCTCCTCTTTCCCTTCCCCCTGTAAAGCTTCTCGTCTCCTCCTATCCTTTTCTGACCTCCTCTTCCCCTCCATCCCTTCCCTTTATTCAGTTTCTTCCTTCCATTCATCCTTCCTCTCTTATCTACACCTCCTTCACTCCTTCCCTGCAATCCACTTCTTTCCCTCCATCCATCTATTTATTTATTAATTTATCTATCTATCCATCTACCTCATTCCTTTTCTCTATTCATCTATCCACCTTCACCTTCTTCTTCCCTTCATCGTCTTCTGTCCACCTCCTCTCTCCTTTCCCTCACGTATTTCCTCTTTATCTTTCTTTAATTAAACATTCCAATATTCCCCTCTTCATTACCTACCTCTCATTTCCCATTCATTCCCTCTCTCTTGCCTCTATCCCACCTTCAATAATATTTCCCATTTTCCTCTCTTTATTTCCCTGCATGTACCTTCTCTCTCTCTCTCTCTCTCTCTCTCTCTCTCTCTCTCTCTCTCTCTCTCTCTCTCTCTCTCTCTCTCTCTCTCTCTCTTGTAGTGGCTCAAGTAAAGCAATCGTAATAAAGCAGAGGGAAAGGATTATATGACAATTGAACACACACACACTCTCTCTCTCTCTCTCTCTCTCTCTCTCTCTCTCTCTCTCTCTCTCTTTCTCTCTCTTTCTCTCTCCTTTCTCCACAAGTTCCTTTTCCTTTTCCCTAACTAATCTCACCCACCATAATATTATATCGTCTTTCAATATCCCTCATCATCATCAACAACAACAAATTTCCTTTCGTATTCTTTTCCTTCATATATACACGTAATACATAATAAAAAATACAGTTTAATACATAAATTAGTCGTCCCAATACAATACACCGTTATGTAACCTGTGTGTGTGTGTATTTGTTTTTTTATTATTATTCTTATCACAGAAAAGTTTAGTCATTGTTATATATGAATCTATTTTCATGTCGATTTTTTTCTATATAGAATCAATACACCTCCTGTGGAATAAAATTATTATTATTATTATTTTTATTATTATTATTATTATTATTTTTATTATCATGTCATAGAGGTATGTTATAAAGGTATATGCCTCATCACCCCTTTCCCTTTCTCTCACCCCTTCCTTCCTTCCTTTCCTCTCATTTCCCCAACAGTACTTACGTTTTCCTCTCCTTCCTTACTTCTCTACCCCCTTCTCCCTCCCTCACAGCCCCACCCTCCCTCACTCGCTCTCCAATCTTGCCTCCCTCCCCCCCCCTCCCCTCTCCTTCCTTACTTACTTCTACCCCCTTCCCTCACCGCCCCACCCTCCTTCCCTCCCTCCCTCTCCGATCTTGCCTCCCTCCCCCTCCCTCTCCCCTCTCCCTTCCAAGGTTACTTCCCGTACCTCATTCCTCCGTTACCTCCCTCACTACCCCCAGTCTCCCTCCCTCCCTACCCCCCCCCTGTCCCCTCTACCGTTATACTTCGCATCAACACTACTCTCACTTCTTCCTGTTTGTTTCTCTCTCTCTCTCTCTCTCTCTCTCTCTCTCTCTCTCTCTCTCAGCCATATACTTATAGCATCTCTCTCTCTCTCTCTCTCTCTCTCTCTCTCTCTCTCTCTCTCTCTCATCCATATACTTATAGCATCTCTCTCTCTCTCTCTCTCTCTCTCTCTCTCTCTCTCTCTCAGCCATACACTTATAGCATCTCTCTCTCTCTCTCTCTCTCTCTCTCTCTCTCTCTCTCATACATACATTAATAAAGCTCACTCTTTGACATTATTATTCTTTAAAAAGGCTTATGTTATTAAAAAAAGATATATTGGAGTGTTATCAAATCCCTTATAATTAGCATTACTGATGTACTTTTGTTTCCTGACAGAGACTGGAGGAATCAGTAGCCCTCTGGTTCACCGAGAAGAAGTTAGTTAGATAGTTAATTAGTTAGTTAGTTATTTAAGGGGAGATTCTATTGTTAATGGTGAAATGTAAATAAGGTCTGTGATTCCTCTAAACTATGCCAAGAAACAGAATACTATTATTTTTGCTATTCTGGTCCTGTTTCCTAGCATACTTTGGAGGAATTAAGGCACTCCAATGTACCAAAAACGAATTACCACCTTATTAATATCACCATTGAGTGCGTCTGTTTTCTCTCATATTTTAGAGGAATCAGTAGCCTTCCAATTTACCAAAAAGAGAATTAAAATCCCCTTAGAAGTACATGGGCTGTGATAAACCCTTCCATTCTATCCACTGTTTCTATCTCCCTATCTATCTACCTATCAGACAATCTATCTACCTACCTATCTATCTGTCTACCTATCAGACAATCTATCTACCTACCTATCTATCTATCTATCTTTCAGACAATCTATCTATCTACCTATCTATCTGTCTACCTATCAGACAATCTATCTACCTACCTATCTATCTGTCTACCTATCAGACAATCTATCTACCTACCTATCTATCTGTCTACCTATCAGACAATCTATCTACCTACCTATCTATCTGTCTACCTATCAGACAATCTATCTACCTACCTATCTATCTATCTACCTATCAGTCAATCTATCTACCTACCTATCTATCTATCTACCTATCAGACAATCTATCTACCTACCTATCTATCTATCTATCTATAATTTTTCTATCTATCTGTATGGCATTTAGGCTATCAATCAATCTATCAATCACTCAGTCATTTATCTGTTCTCCTTCACCAGTCAAAAAACAAACAAACAAACAAATATAAATAATTACATATCATATTGCACATACATTCATAAATACATACATACATACATACACATATACATACATAAAAACATGGTCATTAATACAGACATCAATTCATACATACACACACAAATATGGATACTCACACACGTCAATCCAGCCATTAATCTACACACACACACAGTTACATACATACATACATACATACATACTGTAGATACGTGCAAAAACATATCTTTCTGTAGTTCATTATTACAGACATTACCGACTGAAAACTATATATCTGAAGGAGATAATTATAATGTGCTGTTTTCTACAAATATACATACATACCTTCATTTAATTAATGGGTTGCTTGCACACACACACACACACACACACACACATACAGGCACCACAGATAGACAGAGACTCTTTAATCACACACACACACACACACACACAGGCACCACAGATAGACAGACTCTTTAATCACACACACACACACACACACATACACACACATACAGGCACCACCGATAGACAGACTCTTTAATCACACACACACACACACACACACACATACAGGCACCACAGATAGACAGGCTCTTTAATCACACACACACACACACACACACACAGGCACCACAGATAGACAGACTCTTTAATCACACACACACACACACACATACA
>JAWQEG010006633.1:55000-56098 GCA_033782935.1 Petrolisthes cinctipes | reverse complement strand
ACACACACACACACACACACACACACACACACACACACACACACACACACACACACACACACACTTTTCTTACCATGACCACTACACTCACTATTACCACACTCATTCTATCACCCATACTCACTATCACCACACACACACACACACACACTCTATCTTACCATTACCACTACACTCACTATCACCACACTCGCTCTATCACCACACTCCTCACCATTCACTCTCACCATTCACTCACTCTATCAACACACACACTCACACACACACACCCCAAACACATCATGCAACATCCACTGTGTAAACTCTACTCTTAAGTCTATTTCCTGAGGCTGTTTATATATAGGCTTCCACGTCTGATATCGCAAAGGCTGCATGAGTAGGATTGGTTGAAACTCCCCTCTAGAATACTTAATCAAACCAATCACAATCACACAACTACAGAGGATTATTATTATGGATTGGGAAAGTTATTAATTAAAGGGTCTGGTTCCCCCCCCCTCCCCCCCCAATACAAAAAAAAAAAAAAAAAACACACACACACACACACACACACACACACACAATAGATCGTCCGTCAGTGAAGTTTCTAAGCATTTGATTATTATTAAGTTATTTTCAGTCGAGTACATACATCTTGAAATTACGTAGACTATTTTTATTCTAATTATTTTTCTATAGGGTAAATAAATGTAGGGAGCGACAACCCCCCCCCCACCTTTTTTCCCCCCTCCCCCCCTTCCCTCCCTAAATGGATCTGCCGAAGAAAGAACATGAAACTTTTGCCTACAGATATAAATTGCCAAACTTGTGTCTTGACAGGAAATGGAAAAAAAATATTGATGATGATGATAATAATAGGAGAGAGAGAAACGTTTACACATATGTTGACAGGAGAGAAATATATTTATACTGTGTAATTATTTAGATGTATATAGAAGGAAATATATTTATGTGTGGAGATGTGGAGAGAAGAGAATATAATCATGGAATACAATAATGATCAAAACAGAAGAGAAATAATAATAATAATAACAATGGCAGAAGAGAAATATGTGTGTGTGTATAGATGTTAGGATAATAAACTTCACTAAATGTCAT